>APFE030677591.1:25264-39548 GCA_000404065.3 Pinus taeda
ACGGTAACAACCTTTCTATTCTATTCATTATTATTGAATTTTTAACTTAATTTTATTCGTATTTATCGCACAAAAAACTATCATTTTATTACACTATCTTAAATGGCCTTTCAATAATATTATTAAAATGAAATGCAATTTTATTCTTTATACTAAGGTTTTATCCTTCCTCAATGGCAACAATGACATGGTGTTGATGCATATGAAATATAAAGCTTATATATCTATAAATAAATAGAATTAATTTTTTGTCCCATGTAAATTCTTACATATCTTTAATATTAAAGGTAAAACCACATCCGTATAATATATCCATGTTAAATTAAAGTGTCAAATAGAATTGGTAATTTTAGGAAATTTGATTATCTATCCATTAAAGATGAAAGCCAAAGACATTAATAAGATTTTTATTAAATTCCATTAAAAAAATGAAAACATAAAACTAAGCATATATAAAAATGGTTTGAAAAATAAAATATAGAAAATCGATATTATAAAAATGTTAATTATAAAATAATTGATTTTTAAATATATTAAAAAATAATGTTTTTAATTATTTATATTCAAATATCCCATAATATTATTTTTAAAAAATAACCTATTTAATTTATAATAATGTTTTTGGAAATATATATATTTTATTTAATCAACTTCATGTTATCACTCATTATTCCAACTATTTTCTTATTATGTTATACATTATTTTTCTATTAGAATTTAGAAATCATGATATACACTCATGAGGAGTGCAATGATAATCCTTTTTTCTCATTATTATTGAAACTTTCACTCAATTATGTTCATATTATTCTACTCATTATTACTGAATCTTTCATTCAATTCTCGTCATATTTATCCCACTAAAAACATATTTTTATTACACTATCTTAAAGGGTTTTTCAATAATGCTATTAAGATGAAATGAAATTTTATTCTTTGTCAATATTAACATGATGCTAAGGTTTTATCCTTCTATTAATGGTGTTGGACCTGCCAACATTTATGGTGTTTTCCTGACATGAAGTCTCAATTAGACCTCACACTGTTTGGAGTAGGAGCCCCATTTGGAATACTACTCAGTTATCAAAATAGTGTGTTTTAGTGTTATGCCTTGGTTGCGATAACACATAGAATGACATATTAATGAATTTGGTGAAACAAGTGTATAGCTTTGTGAAGGATCAAGTGCAATGCATGAAAGGTTCTAACACGATGAGGGGAAAGTGAGTGAACCCCTTAGAAGCCTGTAATAGTATGTATCTTGAAAGGAACACACGATCACAAAAGGAATTGCAAGCTAGCCTCCAAAATAGTTCACATGTTAACCATGTTGGAAATATACAACATCACGCATTCAAAAATATTCATACTACTGCAAAAAAAAAAGAGTTCATAAGTGTTAGCGTAAATGAAATAACATATATTGCAAACAGAGTAAGAATAGTCTTGCTATATTCACAACATAAGCATGTTGGTTCTCAGCTTTTATTAAAATGAATGTCCCAAGCATACATATACAATTGTTGGACCACTAATCCAGATAGTGGAACATGAAGCCAACACCTGGTCCTCCAAAGAAAAATACTTCGCCTATGCTATGGAGAAACCAAGGCTCAAAACTCCCAAGCTTCTGCTCTTAAGTCAAAATCCCTTTGCATGACCAATGAGGGTATATTTATAACAAAAGGGGTGACTATTCATCTCCCTTTGTGACTCTTTGACTTCCCTCATGACTGTTTGACTTCTTTCAACCACAACCTTTAGACTTCATTACAAAACAACTCTTTACATTCCACAATTGAAACCTGAAATTTCATTTACAATTAATTGCAAATAATATTACAATATCGCTCATACCTATGTAAGACCAAATTGGATATAGTCAACTAGACAGCGTGATAAGACAAAATAGGTTAAGCTTGAGTTTGGGGAAACTCTAGCTCCGCCACTCCAACTTGTAGATTCTTGGTCACATAGTGGTGCCAGGTCTTATACTGTGTGATGACTTCACCAAACTGTGCAATTTTATTAGGCTAGAAGCATACTCTAGCCTCCGTTGCATATAGGTAGACTAATTTGGAACCGGTTTGAATTTCCTTCTTCAAGAGGATAAACATGGTGTTAATCTGGACTGGGCCACCAATGTACTTCTGCATATTGTTCATGTTCACCTACATATCTTCCTTAGTGGCGATCTTCCTAATTTGGTCCAAGTATTCTTCAACCTACTGCCTGACTTAATTCGTGTTCTTGACTTCGATGAGTGAGACAAATGAAGAGATCTTATGTGATTTCACCATGAAATATGTGTTATTGAATAAGCATGCATATGAGGCCTGAATGGTGGCGATGAACGAGGCAATATTTTTCTACTCTGGATGATCTTATGAACGTGTGCTTTCTCTAACTATGCCTATTGCCTTGTTTTCTTTGCCAATTCGGATGGTTCCCCTGTGTGTTGCATTAACCACTCATGCATGACAATGATGGTTGTATGGATAGTCTTAAGGGTTTTATAATTATATTTTCACTTGAGCTTCATGTCGTGCAAGTGAACCACTACTTTATGCACGGTGACAAGATCCTTATAAAGGCTCTGCATGGTTTCTCCCAATGTCGATACTTCACCAAGTATGACTGCCTTAATTTATTGCAAATATACCTGTGGAGGAGATTTTTTATGGATCTCTACTTCAAGCTTCTTAATTTTTTTCCTTGTGTCCTACAAGTTCTTTTCCATCTACCTATTCTCGGCCATGGGATAATTCATATTTGACTTGGTAGCACCTACGAAGGCTGAGTTGGTTGCAGTAATGGCCTCTGGATTTCTCCTAGTATCTATTATCATCACCATTTTTTAATGAATGCGAGAGATGTAAGATTGTGTGGAAAATGTTTATTTCTTGCTTGTACAATATTCTTCTGAAGCTCATTGTAAGTTAGATTATACATATCCATGACCAAACCATCATCAAGAGGAACAATTTCCTCTTCTTCACTTGGAGCTTTCTCTGCTGTCAGAGGAGGGGAGACTGAATGGTGACCTATTAATGCTCATCAAAAGCTAAACATCTTGGTTTAGCGGATCCGGTTCCACCTCCATGTCTTGAATCACAATTATTTCTTCAATTTCTTAAGCATGATCCTTCTCCTACAACTATTTTATCTCCTCTTCTAGTGGCATATTCTTCTCTTGTTCTTCAACCTGTTTCTGTGCTACTTCTTCTTCTTATATTGTTCACCTTTCCTCTCCTTATTGTTTCTAGCTTTCTTCTTCCAATATTTTATGCTCTTGTTCTTCCCTCTACTTCATCTCTTCCTCCTGCTTCCTCTATTTCCTCATGTTTTATGATGATATCAGTGCCTTCAAGATGATTGGATATCCTTTCATCTTGCGACTTTGCGCTTCAATTAGACTATGTGAAAATTCCTTGTTGCCATTTTCACACAATAGGTTGTGCCTTTCTATTGGTTCTTCCTTTGGGGTGACTTATTTCTGAGGAGTAACCCGTGATGTTCATGCAAAGTTGACTGGCTCATGATACTTGGAGGGATTGTAACAATTCTTGATCTCTTCCTCCTCTGGTCTATAAAATATGTTGATTGCCCATTGGAAATGAATCCTCGCACAATGTTGTTTACAAACATTCCTAGGATCATATGAATTGAATTCGAAATGACCGAATGAAAATTTCTCTATCTCCTTGACTTCGGTGTTTGCAACCTTCTGATTCTTGATCTCATACAATCCAATTTGTAAAGGAAGAGCGGGCCAAGGCGTCTTCTTCTTCCTGTATAAAACTCCTAGTAAACCCATGGAAGGATGATAAGCAATTTCTTTCATGACCAACTTGTCGGTTACATACCTCGACAAAATATGTGGAGGCTTTTGATGACCAACACTACGGGGAAAGTGTCATTCGGTGAGACAAACCAATCTGGTAATTATGAAACTACTTCCATTGCCCCACGGGACATGCAAATTGGCTCTTCCTGAAATATCAACCTATATAATGGAATGAGGAAGTGATCAGTCAACTTTTCAATTACTCATTTGTAACTTCACTTTGAAAGAAACTTGTAGTAAAAGTGCATGGAAGGTTCTCTTGGTGACTAAGTCCAACTCATGCCAGGAAAAGAGTTATGAGCACAGATTTCATCCAACAATTAAGAGGACATGTGCAACCTAGGTTGCTTATGCTTGGGAGGGATTTTAGCAATATTTACATGGGTCCTCAATTGTTGAGCCAACAAATCTGACCAGTTGAATGGTTTTACTTCACTCACAACATGATTAAGAAAGAATTCCCAACCTTCTGGAAAGGTCTTAGTACTTCTTTGGACATAAGTCCGATGGAATAAGACTATAAAGTACTGATAAGCCTTCCTAAGAGATTCGTTTTGTATGTGTTGATGGGCATTTGGCAGAATTGGAAAGGCTCTTTCACCCAACTTTTGATGATATCCTTTCTGCTCAAGTAGCTAGTCACTGCATAGAAGTGGGAATCCATGTAAGATTCTGGAAGTGGAAAATGACACATACTCTAAAAATCATGTGCCATGAAAGAAGCAAGCCTTTGTCCACTGACACTGTTGATATTCATGGTATTTTTATTTGTATGGGACATTATCTAGCTAATAATGTATTCAAATGTAAAAACTAACTACCTGCATGCAATCTTGTATAATATTGACCTTTGTACATTGACGTAAACTTGTCGATCCTCAAGATCTGCTTTGAAACTTCTTGCTCAAAATACCTCATTCACCTTCTACCATGTAATGTCTTACTCTTTCTCTATAAACAACTAAGTGTCTGAGAAAAATAGAAAATTCACTAGAGTACTTTCAACTACCTCCGCGACGTTTCTCGTTGTAGTGTCCTTTGAGATAGATCTCTTGGGAGCCATAGTGATAGTAACTAATCAAGATAAGTGCTCAAAAATTCTAGTACATGTAAGAGAAAAATGAACTCATGGCAAACATAAATTAGCTCAAGAAAAATGAATCACAAAGAAAGATCAAGGAACCAACCAGAAGACAAAGAGGGAAAACTACGTAATTCCTAGGGTGAGGGAAGAGACTAGCGTCATAAATTGTGAATTGTTTAGTCTCAACAATCAAGGGAGAAGCTTGAGGTTTGAGAGTGCAGAAAGTGCAGTATTAGCCTAGGCATACTAAGGGAGAGACTATGCATTGCGCAATCTAAGTGGCCAAGGATGAGGCTTGAGCCCTGGAACTGGGCAATGCACGATTGGGCAAGCTAAAGACTGCATATTGTGAAGTCTCAGAGGCCAAGCATGAGGTTGAACCTTCCATTTTCACAATGCATAGTTGATCATGGAAACTGCTACGCAAGTAAGGGGAAGATCTACCTAGGAAGAGGATGGGAAAGTGGCAGATCTGAGTGATGGAGTGAGTAAGAGTGCATATATGACCAAGGGAGAGATATATCAGTGAAAATAAAGTGGATAATATCAAAATGAAAAAAGAAAAATAACATGCATAGGGAGTCGTTGAAACAGGGACCACTGATGGGTAATAACAAGAAGTTGATGTGAAACTTGTAAAATGACAGACTGAACCAATACTTATACAAGCTAATGCGAGATAAAAATACCAAAAACTATGAAAAGAAACAAGGAAAACAACACTCACAAAATTGAAATGAAAAAAAGTGACAAAAAAGGTGACAAAAGTGATACATGCAAAACTTACCCAAAAAAGTACCACAAACTCAACCAAAAGTTCCTCGATCTCCTTGGGAAATATAGAGTTCCAATATCGAGTGTGAAAATGAGCTCCAGAGGAATCTATTATATAGATCTAGGTTGGTCAGGCTTTCCGATGCACATGCCTCAAATCAAAGAAAAGGTGCCACTTGTCTGAAAGCCATAACTAGCATCTTACTGGACTGAACCGGACATCAATTGGGAAACTCCTATTTTTTAGGGATGCCAACTTTGTTTTTTCAGGAAACTACTTTTTCACACCATCGAAGGATATTTTTCAATTCCCAAGCTCAAGGGCTTGGGTAATTCCTTGTGTCAGTGAATTGTGTAGTTTTTGAGGGGAAGGATAGCTTTGCTCAATTTTTGAGCTTCAGTTTGGCATGCCTCTTAGGATTGTGCATTTTCTAAGCTCAAGGATGGCCTATCTCTCTGGATTTCACAATTCAGATCCTCAAGGTTGGCCTGTCTTCCAATATTGTGCAATTTCTGAAGGGAAGACCGACAAAGCTACAAAGTCAAGGCAAAATATGGTTTATTTTTGAAAAGGTTCTAGTCGGGATCAAAATAAGACTTCACAAGCACTGCATGAAAGATACGTATTTAAGATAACATGAATACTTGATGACAATGAATGATGAGATCATGTGCACAGAAGGGAGGCTCCAAAATCTAAGCACGGGAAAGATTTTGGAGCGTGTTTGTAGCAGCTACAACACTTGGTGACACACTGGTAGAACTCCAACTCTTTGTATGGGTCTTAACTCATGTAAACCAGGTCTAACTCTTCAATAAGTATTGTTCATTTCATTGATCACCATAAATTATTTACTCATCTCGAGTTAAAGGTATAGTCCCCACCATTCTCTTTACTGATGACACACTAACAAAGACAAGTCAAACTTAGTTGTTTCGATCGAGGATGAGGATTATATAGATACACAATTGAAAAATGATTTTGAGTGTCTTTTTTTTCATCTATGGTATTTCTCTGCTTCCAGCAGGCCAAGACAATAGCCCGACGGAGTCACTTCAGGTACACAAAGCACTACCAGCAAGCCTGGACAGTACCCTCGCGGAGTTACTTGCTTCACCTCCCTATGCAGGAAGCCTTTCTCTTATTTCTTCCATTATTCATTTTTTGTATTTTATTCATAGAATTGTGCATTGTCACTTATCGATTTCATGGGGCGGAGGGTGTTGGCTGATGAAATTACCCATTTTTACCTACTTACACCTATCCCTTTCCATATACTTTATAGTTCTTATGGGGTCAATTTGTATCCCAATTAATGAAAAGGTATATCGCATTGGCATGTCTTCTTGAATTGTTAATTAATGAAGTAGTAGTCATAGGGGAACGATACTTAGATGATTTGTTGATGAGATTATTTGTAGATTACTCAACAATTCATACCGGAAATCATTCAGAATAACACAAGACATCAAGATGATGTCGACTGTGGATAGGTGGTGCTCTTCGAGGAATGAACTGTGAACAAATCAACTGCACGAATAGCTGGCAGAACTAGCTTTGTTGCTATCTTTTCATTATGTTTTATATTTGAGGAATTATTGTATATTTTTGAATAGACATATCACCATGATTTTTGGGTTTGTTAAGTAATGTTATTCATGCAATGAAGGTTGTGTATAAGTATGGAACAACTAAGAAGAATTTGATGATCTTCCTTTCGTGTATAACAACAGAAATTTAGTTTGTAATTCCTTTTTTATGAATTGATGAGAATATAAACACATTGTAACTTGATGCAGTCTCTAATTCCCAACCATGACCCTAATCAGAGAATTGGGCCCACTCTTTTTATTAGGTGTTGTTGGATACAGTTCATGTGGATAAGTATGCTATTCAATTGTATCATTAATGATTTATGATTTTTATTTCATTTCTTTGTTGCTTTATTATCTTTTTGTTATTTCTGATTTTTGTTACTTAGAGTGGGCGTTATTTAATTTGTTGTTACTCGATTTTTAGAACTCTTTGGGCCTTGTATTTCGTAATTTCTCAATACTGGGTTTGGAACTTGTGACCTACATAGACCTTACACGATAGCCTTGAAATAATCAAACGAACCTCAGATTGACAAATAAATGTAAGAGGGTCTGAATCTATAAACCTATATTAAGACCTCAACATTTTCGCATCATTGTCAGGGACGCTATCAAAGGTGCAAAAGTACAAATAGTATTGACCATAAAACTCACTCTCTCATCCTAGTCAGGTGAGGTTTTTCACCAATGCTTTTACCAGGACCGGAGCACTAGATTTACACTGATTGTTTTGACTTTGATCAATTTTTTTGCCTTTTAATTGATTGTAGAATCCAATATCTCGTCATGGTCAGGTGAGGTTTTCACCAACCCTTTTACCAGGACTTGAGCATTAGGATTGATTTGATTGTTTTTATTTTATGTCTTTGACTGTAAAAACCACTCTTTTGTCCTCGTTAGGCGAGCCCACCCTTTCACCAGGACCTAAGCATTATATTTGTTTTGATTTAATTACATATCTCTTAGATTGCATGAATAGGGAAACAAAACCAAGGGGTAGAGGAAGACCCCAAAAAATCATAGGTAGAGGACGAGGAAGGAAAGATATACGTAAAATGACTTATATTCAATAAATCATCTCAAGAGGTAAATCAGAAAAATCATCAAGCGGTGTTGTCAAGGTATGATCTCAAATGGAATCCGAGTCCCAAACAGTCTTGCAACTAGAGCCTTCCTCAATAGCTGAAGAAGATCCTAGAGAAGGGGAAGTAGGGAGTAGAGGATCTGAGGAATTAAGTGTTGAAATTCATGAAGAAGAAGAGGTGGAAGTAAACCCCCCACCTGATCAAGGAAGCGTTGTTAAGCAAACTCAACTCTGTATCATGGCACAACTAGAACATGCTGAGATCCTAAGCAAATATTGGAGGATATTCATGGCCAACACAACTTCTACAATCAAATTCCCAATTGGATAAATTAGGGTTGATGCACCCTTGAAACCTATTCCTCTAACAACATAACCTAATTTCCGTGGCCTCTCTTCCGAGGATCTGGATACATTCCTCTTCGAGTTTGATGTTGTCTACCAAGGATATGATTATGTTTCATATGATCAAAAACTAAAGATATTCCTTGCTACTTTGAAGGGGACAACATTGCATTGGTTTATGGGTCTAGGAATAAATTATATCGTGACGTTGGACAATATGAAGCAAACTCGCTTGAGAAATATCAAGACTACTACAAGTCTCGAGATATTAAAGAAGAGGTATTCAAGATAATGTAGAAGGTGGATGAGAATATGGAGTCTTTCGTGGAACGTTTTAAATACCCATTGCAAAGGTTGGGCCATCATGATCTAGATAAGGGTATTTGAAAGATAATCTTACTATGATCATTGAGAGAAGAATCTCTAGAACTTCTGAATGTGGTAGGAAATGGGGAGATCTCAAAGGAATATTTTGATACCATCTATGAATTGTGTGTCAAATGTTCACAAGGAGCTACAAGGCATAAGCAAGGAACACGAGAAGCTTATAGAAAAACTCTCAAATCATCTAGTAGTGGGGTCACAAAAGCATAAATTGGGAACTTACTAGATAATTTGAGGAATGACATATTAAGCAGATTGTCTTCATAGCTAGATGTTCTACAAGAAAAACATAAATAGATCGAAGCCAAGAAAGAAATGGTCATATTCTTCCCACAGTGTAGGAAGAAGCACTTACTAAAGGAGTGTCCACATAATGTGGTCGAAACTTGTGCAATATGTGAGAAGAATCACTCCACAAGCACGTGTCTATCACTTCCTAGGCTAAAGGCAGCTTTTCAAGGGGAAAATGAAGAAATGAACAAACTCTATTTTATGGGATGAAATAATTCATGCCAACCGTGACCTCAGAATATGAATCAAGTTATGAATAAAGACCCTTCTCAACATTTTAATAATTAGAAATTTGGGTCTCAGTCTGCACCATTTTCCTATCCATCATGGTTATATTATTACCAGTATCCTACTCCGTGGAAGTCATGGTCACCTCAACCTGGTCCAATCCCTTCTTGGTTTCAGAACTGGCATGGACTCCGTCTTCCTACAAATCAACTTCCTTAGCCTATGACACAACAATAGTTACAACTCCCACCAAACGCCTACGCTAGCACTCCTCCTCTTCGTCCTCACCTTCCTATTCAAACCAACCCGAATCAAAATAATAGGGGAGTCCAACAAGTTGAGACACCCAACCTTATTAAATATGGTATTTCTACTTCGTAATGCAATGAGTTGAAACTTCAATCCGGGTGAGTGGTGAATACAAATACTTTACCAATAATTGTTGAACAAACTGAGGGAAAAGTCTTGTCGTCAGAACTAGAACTTGTACACCACTCTAGGGAAGTTGGGGGTAATCCAACACAAATTATTGTGTAACAACAGACCCCCACAAAAATAATTGTTACTTAAGGGGGTCACACAGGCCCACCTTATACTGAGAGGTTGTACATGAGTAAACATATCCCTCAACCTGAATTTGATCTCTTGGGATAATTACAGAATCTTTTAAAATAAAATTGCTCCAGCCCATGAAATACGTGTCGATTTATGCCAAAACAATTAGGGAATTATGCTCAAAGAAACTCGGGAGGAACCCTAAAGACCCACTTACTATTCATGTCATGGGGACATTGTCAGACATGATGTTGGGAAAATATAAATCCCATTAAATATGGTGACCCAGGAAACTCCATCCTTATACTCCAAATCAATGGTGTTGATATTCCAAATGTTCTAGTAGATCTTGGGGTTGAAATCATCATTATAACTTTAGAAATTGTACTTACTATGGTCTTACTCAACCTTAAACCAACCCCAATGGTTCTATAACTTGAAGTTCGATCTATTGTGATATTTGTAGGGAAATTGGAAGATGTAATCATTTACGTGGATTCTTGGAAGTACACTGTCAATCTCTTTGTACTACACACTCAATCACCGGTAGGAAGGAACCCCCTAATCTTAGGAAGGTCATGGCTCGCTATGGCCAATGCCTACATTGGGTGTCGATCTAGGAAGATGGTAATATCAAATGGGGAAATTACAAAGAATCTTGTTCTTTACCCTCCTGTGAAACCAAGCTCATCGGCGAAAACTGGATTTATGCTAGCACAAAATTATTCCGTTTGGGATGAATTTGAACCTTAAAATGAAAATTTTAGACCATTTCTCACTATAGGGAAAGCTCTTTGTTTCGAAGGAGAAATGAAAGATGACACTATTAGTACATTTATCAGTGATATCGACTTTGTTTCTTTCCTGACCCGAAAACTATTAGAGTCTATTATGAGTTGTACTACCCAAGAAGTTATTCAACTAGAAATTGAAACTGAAAAATTTCTTGTCATAGTAGCACATAGCAGTATTGTAGTAGAGATTGAGCCAGGGAAAACCTTAAATATCAATCCCAACCTATCACCCTCCCAAACCGAACAATTATTAAAAATTATTCGTAATGAGACAGATGCCTTTTCTTGGGAATACATAGATATCAAGGTAATTCATCCCAATTTATGTACGTATCACATATATATAAGCGAGGAATTTTGTCTTGTTTTCCAACCATAAAGGAGAATGAACCCTTCTTTGAGAAACATTGTTAAGGAAGAACTACATAAGCTATTAGGTGTTGGGTTTATTTATCCAATCTCTGACAGCCAATTTGTATCCCCATTAGTCATAGTTCGAAAGAAAAACTACAAGTGGATGATCTGTGTCAATTATAGGGAATTAAATTAAGCTACCCATAAAGATCACTTTCCCTCACCTTTCATTGACTAGGTTCTCGACATACTAGTCAGAAAGGAGTTCTTTTCTTCCCTGGACGGGTTCAGTGGATACAAATAGATCCAAACAGCTCTTGAAGATTAGGACAAGACCACCTTTACCTGTCCTTGGGGAACTTTTGCATACCGGGTCCTTCCCTTTGGAATCTGTAATGCCCCTGCTACTTATGAGAAATATTAGGAATCTTCTCTGATTTGATTAATGACAGTATTGAAATTTACATGGACGATTTTACCCCTTATGGTGATTCTTTGTAAGATGGTTTGGAAAACGTAGAAAATGTACTTAAATGATGTAAGAAGACTCAAATTTCTCTTAGCACTCTGAAATGTTATATAATGATGGAAGAAGGGATTGTCCTGGGGCATTTACTTTCAGCTATAGGAATATGGGTTGATCTCGCTAAGTTCGAGGTAATATTTAAATTTCCCACTCCGAATACACACACAATGGTACGAAGCTTTGTTAGTTATGTTGGGTATTATCGATGCTTCATAGAATTTTTTTCTAAAATAGAATATCCACTTTTCCAATGGCTATCTAAAGATGCAGAATTTGTGTGGACTGATGCTTGTGAAATGGAACTTTCAGGGATGAAGACATTAGTTTGTGAGGATACAATATTGCGTAGTATTGATTGGAAATTTCCATTCCATATCTCTACGAATGATTCCCATACAGAAGTTGGGGCATTTTTCGGACAACATGAAGGTAAGAAGCTATATGAAATCTACTATGTAATGGCAGAAGTGTCCTCAGACATGTAATTTTATCAATAATAAAAACAATTACATCTAGAATTTTGTAAGAGTTTACACCCGAACAAGAAAACACTCTTGCAATGAGCTATTTATAAGCTCAAATTTCCTAACTACCTCTAATTATGGATCACTTATTAAATGAAAAGTGTCCACTTACAATAAAATCTATTCAAACAACTTTCTAACAAATCTCCTAAA
This sequence comes from Pinus taeda, assembly GCA_000404065.3. Lineage (NCBI taxonomy): Eukaryota > Viridiplantae > Streptophyta > Pinopsida > Pinales > Pinaceae > Pinus > Pinus taeda. Next base: position 37,804 of record APFE030677591.1, read on the forward strand.
TTAGAGCCTAAGATATGACACATTTGTAGATTCATACCTTGTTACAACAATATACTAATTCTAAATGTCTCCATTAAATAATTAAATATTGTAGATTAATAATTATTAATTTAATATCTTAAATTAATAATTCTTTTATTCCAACTTTATAACCTATGATAATATTTTATTTTGGATCATCTAACATTCCCCCCTATGATAAAAAGATACATTAAAAAAGATACCAAGTTCATCCTTGAACTTAGTAAATTTTATTCTGCTAAGAGGTTTCATGAAACTGTCGGAGACCTGATCTTCTGAAGGACAATAAACTGGCATGAGGACATCTTTGGCAATAAGAGATCTGATATGATGATACTTGGTGTCCACATACTTTGTCTTTGAATGAAAAACTAGGTTCTTAGCAAGTTTGATGGCTGACTAGCTGTTAATGAACAATTATGTAGCTTCTGCCTAAGAAATGCCCAAGTCCTGCAAAATTCTGCGCAACCAAACAATTTCAAATGCTGCTTCCCATGCTGAAATGTACTCTACTTCTACTGAAGAAGTGGCCACTCTAGCTTGTTTCTTACAACTACAAGACACTGCTACTGACCCCATGTTCATTAAATAACCTGATGTTAATGCTCGATCAAAAATACTTCCAGCAAAGTCGGCATTTGAAAATCCACGTACAAATTTTTTAGTCTTAGTGTAAAGATGACCAAAATCTTTTGTTCCTTGGATATATCGAAGAACTCTTTTGGCTACATTCCAATGGCTATATCGTGGTTCCTACATAAAATGTGAAGGAATACTGACGGCATAAGACAGATTAGGGTGAGTGTTTGTGAAATAAATCAAGCTGCCAATCAATTGTCTGTAAGTAGTGCTATCCACCTTTTTCCCCCCTTCAAAATTTGAAAGTTTCAAGTTTTGCTCCATGGGGGTAAGAATGGGCTTGAAATCCTGCATTCCAAATTGCTGAAGAACCTCTGCTGCATACTTACTCTGAGAAATGAAAATATGATGTGGACATTGGAAGACTTCAACTCGAAGATAGTAGTGAAGTAATCCCAAATCCATCATCTTAAAACCTGCATGTAACTCTGTTTTCACCTGTGCAATATGATCATCGTTGTTTCTAGTAATGATCAAATTGTTTGGTTGTGTTATATTATTTCCACGTAGTTAACAGGGGGTTTGAAGGGCACTCGTAACCCCACTTTATGGGGTCTGGGGCAGTGCCCCGGAAAATTTTGGTTTTGCATCGTATGTTAGGTTGGGCGGACCCACCTATGGTTTTGTGCATGATTTTCACACATGTTTTTTGGACACGATGGTTTTCGGTCCATGGTATTGGACGCGGTGGTTTTCTGTCCATGGTATTGGACATGATGGTTTTCAGTCCATGGTATTGGATGCTTTGGCATGTTTAAATATGTATTGTAATATTGAAAGGAACATAATGAAAAATCAATCTGGTAGTCCTAGTTTTGGGATCCACGGGAAAATATCTATGTATATCTATTTTATGTTTTATGCTCTTGCATTATTTATTTTTTTTGTTTTAGAATTAGTATGTAGGTAATTTCTGTATAGGGTTAAAACCTACATTTGGTATCGCAGCTATTTTGGCTTCAAGGGGACACCTTTGTTGCTGAGGGGTTTCACTCGGGCCTGTGGTAGACCCTGTTCAGTGGGAGATCTGTGAGATCGATTCTAGTGGTGAAATAAGATGGAGAGTAGTGGAAAGATAGAGATCG
>APFE030677591.1:43588-88816 GCA_000404065.3 Pinus taeda
GGTTGGAAATGACAAAGAAATTATCCAGGATTTGAAGACCCAATTGTCCTCCAAATTCGACATGAAAGATCTTAGTGCTGCAAACTATATTTTGGGCATGGAAATTAAAAGAGATCGGGCAAAGAAGAAGCTTTGGTTAAGCCAGAGGAAGTATGTTGAGACAATACTGCAAAGGTTTAATATGCAGGATAGAAAACCGATGAAGGTTCCTATTCCTGTAGGTGTGAAGTTATCTGCTGAACAATGTCCCAAGACACAAGAAGAGGAAGAGGACATGTCCCATGTTCCATATGCAAGTGCAGTCGGTAGCCTGATGTATGCAATGGTTTGTGCTAGACCAGACATTGCACATGCAGTGGGAGTATTGAGTAGGTTTATGTCAGAACCAGGAAAGGAGCATTGGACAGCAGTGAAGCGGGTTTCCAGGTATTTGTGTGGCACTAGTGATTATGGTCTATGTTACCAAGGAAGACTGGGATTGGACAGAGTGTTGGATATTCATGGCTTTGTTGATGTAGACTGGGCTAGAGATATGGATCAGAGAAGATCGACAAGTGGGTATATGTTTAACCTATTTGGAGGTGCAATCAGTTGGATGAGTAAGAAACAATCTGTAGTGGAACTATCAACCATAGAGGCAGAATGCATGGCAGCCACTCATGCAAGCAAGGAAGCAGTTTGGTTGCAGAGATTGTGTTCAAGTACGGGGTTAGTACAGAAAGCTATAAGGATAGACTGTGACAGCCAAAGTGCAATTTTCTTGCCAAAGAATCCTGCATATCATTCAAAGACAAAGCACATTGATGTTTAGTATCACTTTGTGAGTGATATGATAGAAGACAAAAAGGTGTTGCTGGTAAAGGTGGACACTTTGAAGAATATTGTAGATGCATTGACAAAATCTATGAGCTCTGAGAAGTTCTCGGTGTAGAGAGACAATGGACATTTCATGGTTGGGAAAATGACTAAGCTCTCCTGTGGCCCCTTGTTGAAAGAAAAACATGTGTTATATTCTTTCCACGTAGTTAACAGGGGGTTTGAAGGGCACCTGTAACCCCACTTTATGGGGTCCAGGGTAGCGCCCCAGAAAATTTTGGTTTTGGACCCTATGTTAGGTTGGGCGGACCCACCTATGGTTTTGTGCATGATTTTTGCACATGTTTTTTGGACGCGATGGTTTTTGTTCCATGGTATTAGATGTGATGGTTTTCGGTCCATGGTATTAGACATGATGGTTTTCAGCCCATGGTATTGGATGCTTCGGCATGTATAAATATGTATTGTAATATTGAAAGGAACATAATGAAAAATCAAGCTAGCAGTCCCGGTTTTGGGCTCCAGGGGAAAATCTCTTTGTATATCTATTTTATGTTTTATGCTCTCGCATTGTTTATTTTTTGTGTTTTAGAATTCGTATGCAGGTAATTTCTGTACAGGGTTAAAACCTACACAAATCATCTACATACATAACAAGAATTACCAGATATTTACCCTATTCTTGCACATACAAAGTATCATCAGATTCACTTCGTTGAAAACAAACTTTCTTAAGGTATTCATCCATTTTTGCATACCAAACTTGGAGAGCTTGTTTTAACCCATATAAAACCTTGATCAATTTGCACACTTTATGTTCTTGCCCTTCAATTTCAAAACCTAGTGGTTGTGTCATATATACTTGTTCCTGTAATTCCTCGTTGAGAAAAGAACTTTTTACATCCATTTGATGAGCTTTCCATCCTTTCTGAGTGGCTAATGCAAGTGTTAATCGGATGGTGTTCCATTTAGCTATAGTAGAAAAAGTTTCCTCATAATCAATGCCTTCTTGCTGCACAAAACCTTTAGCGACAAGTCTTTCTTTATACTTTTCAAGTTCTCCCTTTTGGTTGTACTTAATTATGTAAACCCATTTGCATCCTGTGGGTTCAACATTTTGAGGACAATCAACAAGCTTCCAAGTGTTGTTATCAATTACTGCTAGATATTCTTCAATCATAGCCTATTGCAATTCTTTATGTTTTATAACTTCTTTGTATGTGGAAGGTTTAGTAAAATCATTTGCTATCAATGAAAAATTTCCTTCACTTTTGTGTGACTTTCTTGTGCCTGTTTTATTCTGCTCATTAGGCTTTACATCTTTCAAAAGTTGAACTACCCATTTTGGTAGTTGATTCTCACTTGTTTGACATTCTGAAAAGTCACCATCATTATAAAGAGGATTAATATAAACCGATGATCGTCGATCAGTTGGAGATTCTGAGGGTGGAGAATCACTGTTAGAATAGCTGTTGCTTCTTGGAGATGTGGATGAGCTACTAGAAGATCCAGATGGTGTTGTTGAAGTAGATGGTTTGGATGAATCATCTTCAGAGGAAGGAAAACCAAGTTCATACCAATTTGGTGAATTTGGTTGACTCTACGTATTTCTTTTTATTTTACTACCATTAGTTTCTAAATTTTGAAGAAGACTTTCAATTTCTTTACCACTCTCTATTTCATAAAAAATTACATCTCTGCTCACAATAAGTTTTCCATTGGTCAAAATATGGTACCCTTTCTTCTCATCAGATATCCAATCATTGTGCATTTCAAACTTCTTGAGTCAAGCTTAGTTCTTTTTTCTTTCGAAACTAAGGCATAACATACTGATCCAAAAAATCTAAGATGTTTAACTCGAGGTTTGAAACCAAAGCAAGCTTCATAAGGTGTGACTCTGTCTAAAGAAGCAGCTGGAAACCTGTTTCTTAAGTACACATTTGTATGAATTGCTTTTGCCCAATATGTTAGACTTAACCTTTTGAAAGTTAACATAGATCTTGCCATTCCTAACAACGTGTGATTCATTGTTTCTACCACTCCATTTTGTTGTGGAGTGTAAACATTTGTAAGATTTCATCTTATGCCATTATCACTGCAATAAGTTTTGACTTCATTTTCAACAAGTTGGTGAAAAATTTTAAACTTTTCAAATGCTTCTGACTTTTGTTTTAAGAAATAAAACCAAGTCATTCTACTAAAATCATCAATGAATAGTAAGAAATATTTGCAACCACTGAATGAATTTTGTAGTGGTCCACAAACATAACTGTGAACTAGTTACAACAACCTATTTGTGAGCCATGAACTTGCTGGAAAGCTTTCTTGACTTTGTTTTCCATAAATGAAACTTCACATTTTGCATTTTCCTTTTTGAAGGTTGGAAGTCCTTTAACCATTCCTTGTTTTTGCAATTGAGAAATACTATCAAAATTTAAATGTCCATATCTTACATGCCACAATCGTATAAGTGAAATTCCTATAGTCACTGCCCCTAAAAAATCAGAATGCCTTGGAATAATTGTTCCTTTCATCCTTAACAGTTTTCCATATTCATAATCTGTCATTACTATTTGCAAGATATGTTAGACTGAATTAATCTTAACTAAGCCATATTCCATAATTATCTGATGTCCTTCTTGTCGAATAGTGACAAAAGTTAACAATTTTTTCTTACAGGTTGGTACATACCATACATTTGAAATCATTTTTTCTCCAATTCTAGGGAGAAAAATGTTAACTGCTCCTTCTCCATAAGGAGTATGTTTTGTATCATCTACAAGAAAAATGGGATTAAGTTGGCAATCTTGAAAATTCCAAAAAAAATCACGTCGACAAGTCATGTGCTGAGTTTCCCCCAAATCAAAGATCCAATCATCTTCCTAATCACTTCTATGATGGGATGAAAGTTGTAATGCCGGTGGAGAAGTAAAAACATATTCTGATTTATCATCATCTTGATCATTTGCAAATTGTGCTGAGTGCTGATGAAACTTGCGAATTTTATTAAGATAAGTTAAACAATCTTCAGCATAATGTCCAACTTTATTACATCTTCGACACACAATTTGACTTAAGGCTTTTCCTCTTCCTGGAGATTGTCCTCTACCTCTGCTTTGAATTTTGTTTTGAGGTTGTCCTCTACCTTGGTTATTATTTCCTCTTCCTTGATTGTTTCCTCTGCCTTGAAAATTACTCTTGCCTGAACTGTTGCCCCTATTAAATTTGTTTCCTCTGCTTTGGCTTTGACTTCTACTTTGTACATTATGTGCTACTTGATTCTGATTGAAATTCCCTCTGCCTCTATTTCTAGAACTATCAATTGATGATTTACTAGTGCTGGCCTCTATGAAAAAGACATCTTCACCAACTTTCTTTTTCTGCCCAAAGGTTTTATCGTGTTGGGTCAACATTTCACAGAGCTCATCAAACTTTAGCTTTTCTAACTTTCCAATTAATTGTAGAGTTTCCAAAAAATGTGTGTAGGAAGAAGGAAGTCTAGTAATTAAAATTGTGACCAGAAAACTATCATCTACTGCTTGAAAACCAGTGTTAATGATATCCTGCTTAATATTCTTAAGTCTGGAGATATATTCAAGAACATCACCTCCTTCAGTCAATTTTTGTTGCAACAATTTTAATTGTAGATCAACTTTCTTTGATTCAAGTTGAGTGTCAAAGAATTCCTTAAATATTCACAAAGCCAACCATGCATCTGTAGCATTTTCTATATGGACATACATTTCATCATTAACAGAAGATTTAATGAGAGCTAATTCTTTGGCATTCTTAACTTCCCATTTCGCTAGCGCAACTGCATCTATGGGTTTATTTGGATTAATATCACCATCACATATATCATGCCACAATTCATTATAAACGAGAGTGATTTCGATGATACGTTTCCATGTTTTGTAAGATTTTGTGCCTTCAAGTTTGTCGGAATCAGAAAACAAATTAATCAACTTTGACATTGTAGTGTTGAAGCTTCACACCAAGAATCTGGCTAAAAAAATATCAAGATGGGCAACACACCATGCAGCAGACTATGAAAAAAAGAAAAAAAAAATGATCTATCGGGGCTTGGCCTTGACCCTCGTATAGTCATTGAAACAAGAGAAAAATGACTGAGCTATGCACTTGGATCTAGTCAATTTCTCAAAAAATTGCAAGGTAACTTTTGAAATTTGACTTTTACAATGCTCTTGTAAATCCTGGAAAAAAAAATTATCCCCCCTCAAAGTAAATTTACTTTGTGTTACAATGTCACACTTATCTCTCCAAAAACAAATTATAAATAAAATCTCCTTATTACTCCAAAAAATTACAAATGACCTTATTACTCCACAATTATTACAAAATCATTATTACTACAATAATAATAAAACATTACATAAAAATATATACCTTATCTCTCCAAATTACAAATTACAAACAATAGAAAAATCCTTCTCTCCAGCAAAGACTTCTTCACTTCTTATATTCAACTTTAAACTTCCAAATAAAAACTCTTTAAGAGGTTGAAGTTTTTTTTTCTTTCAGGCTATCCTCCATGCTAGTTGCTAGCTAGCTCAAGCTGGCTCCTTGTTGGCTTAGGTTGGCTTCCAGTGGCTTCACGCTGCCTTTGTTGGCTTCTTCTGCTAGCTTTACGCTGGCTTCTTCTGTTGGTTTCACGCTGGCTTTGCTGGCTTCTTCTGCTGGTTTCACACTGACGCTATCTTGAAATAATTAGACACTACAAAGGCCAAAATAAATCATATAAATTCAGAAGATAAATAATAGATTGATGGTAATAAAGTAAGATTTCAGGGAATAACTCGCCTAAAATTCAACAACATCTAACGAGAGCGAGAGGATGCTCCAAATCAAGATCGCGAGATTGTCGAGGTCATTTTTAGTGAAAACGAAATAGTGATTGAGGGCAATTTTTCAATTCATTGCAGATCCTTCAAACAAAGTAAGCTTAAAAATATTGTATCTATGGGAACAGATTTTGCACATGTCAGGTGCCAAGGTCAGCGATCAATAACGCCCAACTTTCTAACACACAATGTTGGGTAGCGGATCCCCCCATTGCGGATTTTTGGGGCTTAAAGTGGAGTTTTGCGTCAATGTAATGTGACACCCGGCAAAATGAAAGCATAGAGTGTGAGAGTCTAGGGTTGTCTACCCTAAAATATTGTAATTTAATATAGAATTTGTCGGCCTATCCGTGGTCCGCGGACATTGGGAATGTATAAATAGAGCGAGGCTCTAAGTGTAGAAGGCAGTTCTTTGGCTAGTCTTGATCTTAAGTGTTCTAGGCTTTTGAATAAGGAATTCACTCTGAGTCTGTAAGTCTGAGTCTTGGGTTGTAGGAATAGGAATAGGCTCTGCAGCTGTGTGCGCAGAGGCTCAGTAGAGTCGGCAGCTGTGTGTGCAGACCCCTGCAGCTGAGTGCACAGGGCGGAGTTGGGATTGTAACTAAACACAGGCCTAGGAAACGATAAGTTGATTCTAAAATATTGTGCATCTGCTCGTAGATCTGTGTGTCTATACTTCTATTATATTTTTATGCATCTCTTTACAGTTTATGATTGCGTTCACTTGTTATGAATGTTGACTGGTGAATGAGAATATTGGGCCCACATAATTAAGTTAAGATCTACAATAATAACATAGTAAGGATCAAGGATCTAGATGGTGTCTCTTTGCACTCTTTACAGAGCTACATGAGGATTAGTTGGCTGTGTGGAGTAGTGCAGGCATGGGGGATCAGTTTCGCAAACTTCCCAGACCTCATCAAGACATCCCTAGGGTGTTGAAACCTAGTTCTAGCACCCTCCCATACTACCTTGGGTGAGACCTTTGTCTGCTCTCCGTGAATTGTTGCCAAAAGAGCCTATAGTTTCTGGATTTGTTTGGCTCAATCACTTCTGAACCTAGGTCAGACACCAACAAGCCAACAAATGGTTCCGTTGTCAGGACTAGGATCTGCCTAAGGGATGTATGATGTCGAAACACTGGAATCCTATGAAGAAGAAAATTGAAGAGTGGTTGGATCACAAGCTTCATGAGTTGATGACACAGGAAAACAGAACTCCAAAGATATCTGAGAAGAGGTGGCTGGATTGCTACGTATATACAGAAATCCACGAGATCTTCTTCGCATCCTTATCTTCTAAACTATACGAGTGGATCGCGAAGCTAGCCGATAGCCAGGGAAGGTACAAGCTTGATCAACCGATAGTGTGGAATCCAGAGTCAGTGCGCAAACTAGAGACATCAAAAGATAAGATCGCATGGGCCGTGGACCATTGGCTCGACAGGATAATAGGGAGATTTATCACTGAGTTTGCGATAGACACGACCGTGAGTTATAGCGAAGTAGAAAGACATTTTCTCAAGGGACCGCGAGGTAGGTACATCAAATCCCTGAATACCTAGATTAAGATGTTGTTAGGTGAAAAGCGGGTTATTCAAATACATTGATGTTTGAAATGATGTGGAGTAGAAATATCTACAAAGATATCGAGGGATTAGGAAACAATCCTTTAATTTCACCTTCGCAAGAGAGCAAGGAAGAGCGTGCTTGGGTATCTTCAAGAAGTGCGGTCAGTTTGATAAGGAAATGCATTCCATAGTTACCACCTCCACTTACGCCACCACTTGATTCACCCCCTTCACCTCCATCTTCACCCACCCCACCTCCACCACCCCCACAGTTTAACATGACGAGTGGGATTAAGCTACCCGTATTTAGAGGAGTAGGGAGTGAGGATCTAGACCAGTTCTGGTTCGTGGTAAGAGCAGTGTGGGAAGCACAAGGGGTCATGGATGACAACATTAATAAGGCCACATTGGTGAGCGCACTGTAGGATCGCGCGCTGACATGGTATATCAAGAACTTCAATGATCACTCGAATGCAGGAATAACGAGATCCAGAATGCACTGAACAGAGAATTTAGCCGACCGAAACTAGAGACACAGTTAGTCATCGGATTTAAAAAGATCGCGGTGATTCCAGACGAGACCCCATGGGATCTCAATCAGAGGTTGAAGAGTACTATCTTCGAGGCTAATATTATGCTAACGGATGTGCAACACCGCACGTGGTTTGTGGCATCTTTGACACCACACCTGAGGACGGTGCTATCACAGAAGAAGCTTTCAACCCAAGCCGAAGCATTGGAAATGGCGATGAGGTTGCATGAAACACCGATATAGGATCCGGGATTGGGAGTCCAATAGATCCATTCGCTACTACAGAATCTATGTTTGGAGATGCATAGTTTGAAGTAGGATAGGGCGCTATGGCCAGAGGTGTGCGAAGAAGTGTGGTGCATAAAATGCAAAGGTCAGGGCCAGGAGAATGACCATTGTCTAGTATTCGCGAACTACTTGGTAGGAGGGGGGCCAGTGCCGTTAAGAGTAGAGGAACAGGCAGGGCCAGGTATAGCCCCTGCACTATGGTGCATGATCTGTTAGATAGGAGGAAAGTACATGATAGATAACTATCATTTGTTGCAGAAGTATACACAGACTCCCCGGCAATTGTTTTGTAATTTTTGTAGATCAGTGGGCCACAACGAGCGTACTTGTCAGAGCTAGGAGTTAATAATGGAGTGGACCCCAGTATATAGAATGCAGATATAAAAGCGAGGCCTTTACCTAGCCATGTAGATTTTAGGGCCGAGGTCGAGGAAGAGGATGAGGAGGAATATTTTGGCGCCCACTGGATTTCAAGGCCAAGGTCGAGGAAGAGGACGAGGAGGAATATTTTGGCGCCCACTGGATTTCAAGGCCAACGTCGAGGACGAGGAGGAATGGGGATAGGAAGGGGCCGAGGACAGCTAATCTGTTACAATTGTGGAGGACTAAGGCCCTACACTCACGATTGTAAAAACCCAATGAGAATATCTTGTTTGTACTGTTCTAAGTTTGATCACAAAATGGTAGATTGTCCTACATTGATCACACAGATGTGCAAGAAAGGGGTACTACAACCTACTCTGACTTAGAATATCCAAATGATGAGGTTTGAACTGCGCGAAGAAGACCCCAACGTGAACATGATGCTCAGAAGTGGCATGACCACAGGGGAAGATAAGGGGAATTATCCCGAGGAAGATACATGGGTTCGCAAGGCTCCTACAAAGGAGCTTGAGTTTGACTTGGAACACGCAAAGGAGATGTTTATGGAAGCTAAGAAGAGCTTCACGGAGGCCTCTACGTGAGGTAGTAAGGATCAACCAGAGCCAGGAATGGATCCATCTATGCTAAATACCTTTTTAGAGACATGCATGAAATTCCTGCGCAACAATAGGGCAGTTAAAAGACTACAAGAGTTGATAACTAGGTGCGTAGGGTCAGGGAAACCACGCATAGTCCAAAAACTGGGAAAGCATCCATTGCGCACCAGAAGGGAAATGAGATTGATGACACAGATTGGTGAATATGAAATTTACTAGGTAATCCTATACCTAGGTTTGGATGGGAATGTGTTACCAAATCAGACATGGGAACGCATGGGTAGGCCTACATTACAGTGGTCCGCTATTCAATTGCGGATGGCGAAGCAATAAAAGATCTTTCCCATGGGGAGGTTACAAGGGGTAATAGTGGATATTGAAGGCGTGAGCATGCAGATGGACTTTGAGGTAATAGAGATTGTGGATGACAACAACCCTTACCCCGTGTTGCTAGGAATAGATTGGGCCATCGATATGAATTGAGTCATCAACCTGAAGAAGTGGAAGATGTTATTCGAGAAAAAGTCCCTTTGCATAGTAGTTCCGTTAGATCCAACCAAAGGAGCGTGGTACACCGAACTTGCGTGCAACAGTGGTAGTGACGATGAGTTCGATTGCATTTACCAGATAACTACACAAGACCAAGATTGGGTGAACCCAACTGCAGATGGGAGAATCTCATGTGAGCACTATAGTTCCTGTTCTTCGGATTCAGATGAAGAGATATAAAGCTGGTAGAACCAGTTGTACGAAGTGACAACGCTAAATTGCAACATGATGATTAGATCACTGCAGTGTGTGACAACTGAAGCAAGGGAACTACCAACATATCATGGGGTAACAGGGGTGGAGGAATTCTTAGACAAATTTGAAAGTGCATTATCGAAACAGTAGTGTTACGGTGTGCTTGAATGGGCATTGTGCGCGACACCCGCACGATGGTGGAATGCACATCAGAAGACTATGGGAATTGGCATGAATGTAGAAGATGGATGCGATTATGGTTTGGAAGTCCCTAGCTTCGAACGTGAACTGGGTAGCCAGGATGAAACAGTTTGCGTGCCCACCTGTCTTGATGGGTGCAGATGTGTGCTGTGTAGCCACGTCCCAGACTAAGGATTGAAAATCAAAACCTGACGTGATAGTAGGAAAAGTGAAAAAAATTCCACGTCAGAGCCTTCCCAAAGCGATGTAGAATCATGGACAGAGTCTACCAGATGGGATGAATTGATTGGGACTTGCACGTGCTAGCGGTTCGATGGGCCTATAGGTCCATGTGCAAGAACCTGAGGGCAGAAATGGTTTCAAAGGTAAAGAGTAGAGTTAAGGCCGTATCTTTGAGAAAGAATCCTCATGCAATCACTCCCATAATTGCGACACCACGCGAGGACCAGAGCGACAAGATTATGTAGCTGTGCGAGGATGAACCTATGAAGATTCAAGAAGCCATTCCATGAGGGAACCTTGAGCCTCGCGAACTCGAAAAAGATCAGGTACGACTGAAGCAGGAAAGCATATTAATGGATGACGATATCAGAAAAATGGAAACCAAAATCTCACAAGCATTACGCGTTGACAAAAGGACGAGGCCAGGTATGGGAAACCCTACCACCACACTAGAAGACTGTCACCGAGGGGTTTTGGCCATACTATCATGGTTGCTACCGCACCTTATAAGGGAAAGTAACCAAAAAAGCGCACCACATAAGGAAGAATGTGAGGTGCTAATTAGTGCAAGAGTAGCTAAGGGAGGCCCGCGCACTGGGCCGGGAGGTGACTTGAAACCTTGCACTAGTAGTGCGACCACCTGACTATCCATAGGAAGCATTGTCTCAGTGCTTCAAGTAGTTGAAAGAGAGCGCGGGACTATAAAATAATATGTATGGCAGCTGTGCGACCCGGAAGTTGCACATCGGATCAGTATGACGCACAAATCATGTTGCCGCACAAGGGACTACACTACCGCATGGATAGGTTGGATAGTGACCATTGGTAATGGTCATTGTTCATGACTAGATTTCCAATCTAAGGCCATGAGGAGTGAACGATGGGCAATTAAGACACAGAGTCAGAACTAGATTTGAAATGATCTGCTGCCAAAATAACATTAATGAGCCAAAAAAGGGGGGAACAGTTGAATTTGAATTCCAGCATGCCTATAAATCCTAGATGGTCATTGATCGAACAACCCTTGGCATCTTGAGAATTTAGTTCTTGTGTATGGACTTTGCGGCTTTAGAGGCTTTGAAAGAAAGTTCATTATTTGAAGCATTACCAAAAGAGGTGCAAGACCTTCTGAGTAGAGCAATGTTGACCGCCAAGGAAGCCACACCGAGCCCTATGTCACTGGTGGGGGATGCGTTGGAAATTTTGAAATTTCCCCAGACGCTGAGGACCTAAAAGGATCCATAGATAGCAGGACCAGTCTGTATGTCTCTGTGAAATCCATAGTTTGGAAAACTGTTGATGGAAGAAAAGGGAAAAATAGTTAATATTGAGAGAAATGATGAGAAGGAGGATCCTCAAACCTTTGTAGAAGAGATGGAACCAGATGAAGAGATGGAAGAAGACATCTAGCCAGTATACGCCACAGCAAAGCTACCCAAGTATGTCCCTCCATCCAAAGGGAGGGTAAAGGTACCTAAATATTTGGATGTTATTAAAATCACACTCAACACCCCATTCCTCCCTGTGGGAGATTTGTTTGAAGGTTTGGTTGTGGGCCACGTACCCACTATGAAGTTTGAAAGCTGGGACCTCATGGACAACGAGAATTTCCCTCATTTGGAAACTAGCCAGCTGATGGAACAAAGCATGGCGGGGCATTTACAATACTGCAGCCACAGAAATGATTGCGTGGGGTGGAGGAGGTCGGGCTACTCCACCTCCTATCGATTCCACACTTTCATCGGGCCCTAATCACGATATTTTTCATAAAGCATCTACTTTTCCTGGTGCACGATGGATACTTGTGGCTATAGGAGCCCATTCCCATCATGGTGAAGCTCATTCATAGGATTTCTCGGCTTCCCCCGAACGGGAAGGGACCTCGTGGAGATAGCTGGCACAAGTGGAGACTTGGTGATTGCGGAGGCCATGAAAAAGAAATATAAGTTGGAGAAAAAGTAGAGGGGTTACATTATTACTAGTATTCAGGACAAAGGGGTCCAAGTCGCTACACAATTGTTGGCAAGAAAGGTGATGAGAAAATTTCATGGCAACGAGGTACCAGCAAAAGTCATCGTGTTGACCGAGAAATGCGCAGAAGGGGTATGGTTCAATTGGGCATAGTTCCTCTGTGAGGAGTTCCTAACAAACTGCAGGGAGGCCCAAGAGTAGGGTAAGACCTTTCATTATGTGTGGTTGCTCTTATCCATCCTGTTGGTTACAGGAGAATTCCCTGAGGATAGTCAGTTTCCTCCCATTGACCAGGACTGGGCAGAGGCAACAAAACATGTGTCGCTATGGGCAACGAAGGGTGCCACGCTAATTCGAGAAACCAAGATCTTCTAGGTATTGATGGAGGCGAGCATATGACTGTGGATCAACAAATGACTGTGCCTATCCCCCTCGGTATACGATAGTCTGAGGAGCTTTGTAGACTTTAAAGAAGATATACACAATGTGTATATAAGGGTGTGAAAGGATGTAGATTAAAAGTGGACCACACTCCCTTTCATTGCAATAGATTACGCTATCTTTGTGGTGCTCAACACATGGCCATCAGAATGGTGCACACCAGATTTGGTGGTGCGCGATGAGATGAAGATTCAAAGACAGAAGGCTTCTGCCAAGCGAATAGCTCAATAGAAGTGGAACGAACAGCTAGCCGAAGAAGTATGGGCTTCTTTGGAGGCAACGAAGGCCATTGTAGAAAAGGTAGCAGCAGACGGGGCTGCTACGACACTGGAAGAAAGAGGCCCGGACTTGACCACAGGGCATGGGATAGATGTTATGACGGAAGGTGTGGACCCAAGCACCACCTTTAGACAATTGAAACGGTCGTGTAGGACAAAATGAATAGGTCCATGGAAGAAGACCAAGGCTTCCAAGTTGGATGGGGATCCTATTACACTGACCGAGGGTGACCTATATGACATCGGCAACAAAGTTCATGAAGTCACTAGGGAAGTACTCCAGGAAACAATGACGGAGCAGCAGAATGTGTTGGGGGCACTCAAGGTGCAACTCCAAGAACTTCAGGTGCGGGCCCCATAGCAGGGAATGGTAGTTGTCTACGGGGCTACGAGTACATCAGTAACTGAGAAATTGTTGTGGGCCAAAATGGCAAATACCGTTGCATTGCTAGAAGGAGCACTAACGATGGACAATATAGAGGACAGGGATGTGGTAGTTTGGCTCAAGTGACTAGGCCTAAACTTGGTTGCCCTTCCATGAGAGATATTATACCAGCTGCAGGATAGAGCGACGATAGAGCTTCGCGCTTGGGAAGGATGCGTAGTACAAATGCTTAGTGAGCAATGAATCAACATAGAGCAACCGGGCCTTCAACATGATGAAGCAGTAGCATAGACTTAGTAGTTGGTGCAAATCGTCAAGGAAGCATGTTTTTGTGTCCCTAAGCTAGAGATTGCAGTAGACTTACTGATAGGTATACAGATCCACAAACTGGCCAGTGGATTCCGCGAGGCAAAGGAGGAAGCAACAAGGATCCAGCTAGACCTCAACTTGCAAATCGCAGAGCTAAGGCTGAAGGCGCAACCCTCTACACCACTGGAAGTCGGAGAGAAATGGCACCACCCCATTCAATCAGGGATGGAAGCAATAGAGCGCACCATATAGGATTGCACAGGCTTGTTAGATCAGTCACTCTTCACCCTCACTTCACTACAGGAAGATCCAACGCTACAACAGTTAGAGGTAGAAGTGTAGGAGTTCCAGCAGGCCTATGACAATGTCCAGTGGATCGTGTAGATGCTCGCCCTTACTCAATGACTGGCTAATATGACAGAGGTCCAAGCTCTAAAGGAACAAGTGGATGTCGCGCATCAGAAAGAAGCAGTGCTTAAAGAATGCAACCAGCCTTGGCTCGAGGAAGCATGCATGGTCACCGCCAAGATTGAGGGAAAGATGGCATAGATCTAGGGCATATATGCACTCAAGCAAGGAGTTGCACGTGACAACGAAGCATTGGAGATATGTGCACAACGAGTACAGTAGACGGTGGAAGAATGTGCTGCGAATGTAAGCGAAGCACAGAGGCTGTTGGATGAACTTTGCGTGAAGATCACCGCATGAGCGGAGTAACACGAGACGAGTCACCATGATTTTGTTGGGGGCCTATTGGGCAGCAGATCCCCCCATAATGGGCTTTTGGGGCTTAAACCAATTTTTGGGTCAATGTAATGTAAGACCCCACAAAATGCAGGTGCGGAGTGTGAGAGTCTAGGGTTGTCTGCCCTAAGATATTGTAATTTAATATAGAATGTGTCAATATATCAGGCAGTTCTTTGGCTAGTCTTGATCTTAAGTGTTATGGGTTTTTGAGTAAGGAATCCGCTCTAAGTCTATAAGTCCGAGTCTTGGGTTGTAGGAATAGGAAGAGGCTTTGCAGCTGTGTGCACAGAGGCCTGGTAGAGTCTGCAGCTAAGTGCGCGGACCCCTGTAGCTGAGTGTGCAGGGTGGAGTTGGGATTGTAATTAAACATAGGCCTAATAAAGGATAAGTTGATTCTGAAATATTGTGCATCTGCTCGTAGATCTGTGTGTCTATGCTTCTGTTATATTTTTATGCATCTTTTTATAGTTTATGATTACGTGCACTTGTTATGAATGTTCACTGGTGAATGATAATATTGGGCCCACATAATTAAGTTAACATCTACAATAATAACACAGTAAGGATCAAGGATCTAGATAGTGTCTCTTCGCGCTCTTTACAAAGCTACGCGAAGATCAGTTGGCTACGCGTAGTAGCGCAAGCGCGGGGGATCGGTTCACAAACTTCGTAGACCTCATCAAGACATCCCTAGGGTGTGGAAACCTGGTTCTAGCACCCTCCCATACTACCTTGGGTGAGACCTCAGTCTGTGTTGCGCGAACTGTTGTCAAAAGTGCCGGTAGTTTTGGGATTTGTTTGGCTCAATCACTTCTGAACCTGGGTCAGGCCCCAACAAGCCAACACACACAAAGACTCATCTCATCTCCCAACTTCGCATCCCACCACACTCGTATGGTTTGCTTGAATTGTTATTGCTGAGCATGCGTCCATTAGAAATAAGTACAGCAGCCGTGAGGGATCTCCAGCACCTACTGGAGAACCAAGCCAATGCCCTTAACAAAATTCGAAAAGACATCACAATGAAACATCAGGTGAGGAAGTAGTATACAATCTAGCATGGCGAGAATGAGATGGTTCAGAATAAATGGTAGAAGGAAATGAAACTACTGAGCGAGGATGAAAATGTGTACAAGCTCATTGGGCCCATGTTAGTAAAACAGGATCTCGCAGAAGCGAATGCCAATGTCGCCAAGAAAATCGAGTACATAAAGACAAAGTGAAGACGCATGGATGGAACACTTAAAACATTGGAGGAACAACAAAATGTAGCACAAATAGGGATTCAACAGTCTCAGAATGAAAAATATTAACCTCAATTGCTAAATATTCAAGCACAATTGCAAAAAATGGGGGCTCAAATCGGAAAGAAAAGTGATACTTTACAGTAACAGGCAATCGATTGATTTCAGCTCAATCTAAAATCGATGATATAATTAAATTTCTTTCCCAGAAAAAAATTAGATACCAAATATTAACTGACCAAATTAATGGAGTTTTCCAAGTGCCTGTAGAGTTGGAATCTCCTCCTCACATCAGCTACAACATCATTGGAGCTCTGCTACCAAAATAATGGTAGAAGTGTCCTCAGACACGTAATTTTATTAATAAGAAAAACACTTACATCTGGAATTTTGCAAGAGTTTACACCCGAACATCAAAACACTCTTGCAATGAGATATTTATAAGCTCAAATGTCCTAACTACCTCTAATTATGGATCACTTATTAAATAACAAGTGTCCACTTATAATAAAATCTATTCAAACAACTTGCTAACAAATCTCCTAAATTAGAGCCTAAGATATGCCACATTTGTAGAGTCATATCTTGTTATAGCAATATACTAATTCTAAATGTCTCCATTAAATAATTAAATATTCTATATTAATAATTATTAATTTAATGTCTTAAATTAATAATTATTTTATTCCAACAATATAACCTATGATAATATTTTATTTTGGATCATCTAACACTACATCAACAAGAATTTCACTCCTGCTGAGCTTAATTATATGGTAACTAAGAAGGAATTTTTGGCTGTGATTTATGATGTTAACAAATTTTGGAATTATATTACAGGGTATCCCACCTTTCTGCATACATATCATTCAACCATTATGTATCTAATGAACAAAATTATAACTCCTGAATGAATCACAAGATGGTTATTATTGTTACAAGGATTTTCTATCACTATTGTGGACAAACTAGGGAAAGCTAATGATGTAGAAGATTTCCTATCTAAGTTGAATATTAATAATGAAGATACACTTGTAGAAGATATTTTTCCTGATGAACATCTATTTGCAATTTCTACTCACACCCCTTGGTATATAGATGTTTCTAACTATCTTGTTGCAGGTAAGGTACCTCATCATTTGTCACACAAGGAAGAATGGAGAATTATTTAGCAGAGTGTTTGTTACACGGATAGAAGGGTACGTCTTCTACACTAGACCAGATAAGAAAATCCAGCATTATGTAGGTGATGACAAGTCTACGATGTCCTGGAAGCTGCTCACGATGAACCTTGCAGGGAACACTTTGCTGATAAATGGATAGGTCACAAGGTGTTACAGATGGGATACTATTGGCCCTCTATATTCCAGGATGTAGAAGATATGTACAGGGGTTTGAAAGTTGTCAATGAATGGGCAACCTGTTCGATCAAATAGAATTCCACTGAAGACTCAACTTGTCCTTGAGCCCTTTGAGAAATGTCCATTGATTTTTTTGGACCATTTAACCCTTCATCTCACCAGAAAGTCCATATCCTTTTCTATATAGACTATGTGCTGAAATGGGTGGAAGCCAAGGCTGTTTCAAAAGCCACTAAAAGAACTATCTCTGACTTCATGTTTGAAGAAATACTTGATCGATATGGAACTCCGAGGGAAATAATTCCACATGGAGGGGCACATTTTTACATCACATTCAACAACAGCGCTTATGAAGAAATTTGGAATCAAACACTAGGTGACGTCCCATATCACCCTCAGGCGAATGGTCAGATAGAGATCAGAAATAAATTCTTTGAAAATATTCTTACAAATACTATGGTTAACCATTGCCAGAATTGGGCTGACAATCTCCTTGAAGCAGTTTGGGCATATAAAACTACATGGTAGAATATAATGGCGTTTTCACCATATGAACTTGTGTTTAGGAAATCCACTCTATTTTTTGTTTAATTCAATGTCAAAATGCTTAGAACAACTCTTGAAGTAGGCCTGGATCTTATTGCAGCCCAGAAGCACTGACTGGATCAACTTAACAAGTTAGATGAAATCCATTTGGTAGCTATACAAAAGACTACCACCATCCAACAACAACGAACTAAGTGGCATGGTAATTTTATTAAGAAAAAGGTGTTTCCAAAAGGTGATTGGGCATTACTCTACGATTTTGGATTCAAGGATTTTAAATGAAATCTCTACTCAAGATGGATGGGCCCATATGAGGTCGACACATTGTTTGACAATTTAATTGTTAAACTCATAACAATAGACAATGCATATACTCCTTTACTTGCAAATGGACATCGCCTCAGGTTGTATCACTATCCAACCTATAGGGACTCCTTTATTAGACAATTTTCTAATGATTATGGTTTTGAAGTCATTTATGCAGAAAATTATTCCTCCACACCTCTTGTTGAATAAAAATTTAATTAAAAAGATAAATAAAAAAATAAATAATAATAATAAAATAGTTTTAATTTCTACTACTACTTCACTTGCAGATCTCTTTTCCCCTTCCCTTGCTACTACTCTAGTTACATCGGTCTTTTTCCCTTCCCTTATTGCTACTCCAATGGCAACGATCTTTTTCCCTTCCCTTGCTGCTACTCTAGTTGCAACACTCTTTTCCTCTCCCCTACTACTACTCCTATCACAATGTCTCATTTATATCCATTACAACATTGTCGATGTTGATACTCTACTGATGTTGATACTCCATTGGTGCTGATATTCTGGTGATGCCAAAACTCCACTAGTGTTGATACTCTATTGATGATGATATTCCACTGGTGTTGATACTCTGTGATGTTGATACTCCACTAGTGCTAATACTCTATCGATGTTGATCCTCCACTAGTATTGATACTCTACCGATGTTGATACTTCACTAATGTTGATACTCCACTAAGGTAAGTCATTAGGTACGTCCCCAAACAACTCAGTGAATTTAATTTACATTTCAATAATGACATGACCAATCAGGGTTGAGGATGACCATACCTTAGTTGTGGAGGATAATGTATCACATTTAATTAACAATGATACCGTTGTCGTTATTGTCATACCTCATTAAATACCATTTAAACCATTCAATCATATCATTAAGATTGTATCGTTACCCACTCGCATCATATCTCCATCTGTATCCTTCACACATACCAACACTCACTGGAAAATACACCATGTACAAATACACATGCCTATATTAAATGTGGTCATTTCCAATGTATCATAATTATTACCATGATTAATGTTGTTTTACCATAATTGTGTCCCAAATTCATCCCTTATCGCCATTTCTGTTACCCCGTATTTTCTCTGCTAATGTTCCCTCAACGGTTGGCTGCTACTTCGAACGCTACTACAGGGTAACTAATAGGTATAATGGGTCACTAGGCTATCCGACATGAATGTTAGAATATAGAGCAGATATGACGCCAACCAAAATTATGGAAAATTTTCCAAAATGTGGATTGGCATACTTACTTTGAGCAGCTACAGGGATTCGATGAAGGAATGAAAGTTGAATTTGCATTTAATTTAGAAGGAAATAGCTCCAGGGTCCACATATTAGAAGTTAAAGTAACTGAGGAATTCACTACAGTATTCAATGGGTTATCACAGGACGAACATAAGTGGTTTATCAAAAGAGCATCCTTCCCAGAGTTTCCAGAGTTATTCTTACAAGCAGGGGAGAACCTGGTGCATAAAGGAAAGGGATATGATTGAAAATCGCTACCACAACCCTGGTCAATTATTGCATACTTCTTAATCTAATATATCACTTGTGAAGGTCAATTTTCTATTATTTTTAAATACCATTTCAAGCTCTTAGCATGTCTTCTATTTCGTTAGACGCATGCTGTAAATATCCATTTATTCCTTTTGAACAATTTACAATTGATGGCTTGTTCAACGCATCGCACTTGCCACGCATTGGTCGTCCTTACGAATCACTAACTTGTTAGATTGCTGGTAATACATGCCTTGTTATAGAATCTTATAACTTTGTAGCAACATGTCGAATTATCGGGGGAGGAAATTGCAGCCATGATGCTCGCAAGGTCAGAAGAGGAATTTCTTGAAGAAGAAGAAATGGAACAAATGTTAGAGGAAGTAGAGGAACAAGGGGATGAAGAAATGAAGGATTAACAAGATGGTTTGGGAGATAGGGAAGGAACTCATGAGATATAAATGGAGGATGTTGGTAGGATGGAAACTGAAATTACTCCCACTTTGTCACCACTTATGTCCTCTTTGCTGAGAGGATCAAGGAATTTTCATTCTCCCATCATTGCGGAAACAAAAGATGGATAGTCAGAAGTCTTTCCTCCCAATTTGAAGTTCTTAGGAATTGTTGTAGAAGATAGTGCGACCGATACTTCTCCATAAGAACTAGTACCAGCTTTAGAACAAATGGAATAAGGGAGTTTGTATGATAATGCTCCACAAGAACCAGTACTAGCTTAAAAAAAATGGAAAAAGAGTGTGCAGTCAATACTTCTCCATAAGAACCAGTACTGACTTTAGAACAAATGGAACAAGAGGGTAGGACTGATATTTCTCCACAAGAAATAATACTAGCTTTGGAAAAAATGGAAGAAAATTTGGTAGTGCCAGATTCTGTTGAATAATTTTTTGATATTGCTCCACAAGAACCAGTACTAGCTTTAGAACCAATGGAAGAAAATTTGGTAGTGCCAGAGTATGTTGAAGAATTTTCTAGTAATTATCAATAAGAACCATTATAGCTTCAGAATAGATGGAGGAAATTCTAATAAAACAAGAACCTGTTGAAGAATTTTCTGATACTACTCCACAAAAACCAATACTAGCTTCAGAACAGATGGAGGAGAATGTAATAAAATAAGACCCTGTTGAGGAAATTGTAAAAATGAAAATTCCTAGTCGAGATTAGAACCGACTATAGTTAAAAGAGAATATTCAGTTAAATATGGATATTACAGAGCTAAGCAAATGGGTGATGTGGCTATAGAACAATAAAAAGGAAAGCAAAAAATCAAACAGGTTGAACATCCGCATCCCCTGGAACCAGTGGGATAGTTTCGTTGGTTATATAGATAGAAGATAGAGAGGTAGTCTCGGTATCTATTAAGACAGAATATAGGGAGGTAGTCTTGTTATCTACACAAACAGAAGACAAAGAGGTAATATCAACATCCACACAAACCGAGGCACTCATCTACCTCGAAGAAGCAGAGGAATTTATTTTGTCAACATAAATTCAGAATTGGAAGGCCAATACTTTTAGTTTCTAGTGTGGGGAAATCCCCGCAAAGGCTCATTGGAAATAAATAAGACAACTTAGGGAGAATGTTGCAAGCACAACCACCAATTATATAACTTAGATAAAAAAATCTCAACAACAACGAGAAGAATTACAGAAGAGAATCACAGAATTGCAGCAAAAAGGTTTAGTTGCTAAAGACTGATAAGGATGAGATGTTTACTCTAGCGCAACAAATGCTGGCATCTAGGGCCCCTGCTAGCTGTACACCTTTTTTCTTCATGAGGAGTATTTTTTTTTTTCAGTTTGGGAAAGTATTCACTAGGAGTTGAGTCATGAAATAGAAGACCCCATGCAATTGTTAAGGATTTTGAGAGCTAATAATTATATTAACCAACATTTGTTATGTGAGCTATACATGCATGATTGTATCCTAGAAACTGATCAGACATTCAACCTTGTGCCATTTGCAGGAGATATCCAATTAAGGGATTTTACATATTTTGTGATCAATCAAGTCAAATGGAAGAAGGCCCTTGATACATTTGAGGCAAATCAATCAAATCGTCCAATGATGGGTAGGATGGAGAATTTCCAATATGGGGCTATTTGTACTAAACATTGTTAGTTTTTCAAATTAGAAGGCTGAAAGGACCATATACTTATGGCACAACGATGGTGTATCGACTTGTGCACAATTCAAATCTATACTTTTAGGGAAGAGGCCAAGGATGCTTTTTAAAGGCATTGGATACTTTCATCGTCAGCAATAGAAGTAGGAGAACCCTTTGGGGCACCCAACATTTCAAGAGCATTGGAGAGAATCCCATGATATATTTCTTACATGAAACATTATGCAGTTGGTTGGATGGGGTTAAGGTTCTAGTTTCCTATTATTTGGTTACCTTTTGATCAGTATGAGACAAATTATATTGTGGATGAATATTTGTTGAAGGACGCCATTCACACAAATCGCTATCAGCTACCTGGGACTGATATAGTGAAACAATATACCTCACTCAACTCCATGTTGGTGACAACAGGTCTAAACGTGATTTATGTAGGAGGAGGTTTGCATGAGGACATGAAACCAAGAAAGTTGGGGGGAGATGTTGACTAATTAAATTACCCACTTTTACCTACTTACACCTATCCCTTTACATCTACTTTATAGCTCTTATCAGGTCAATTTGAATCCCAATTAATGAAAAGTATATTGTATTGGCATGTCTTCTTGAATTGTTAATTAATGAAGTGGTAGTCATAGGGGAGTGATACTTAGATGATCTTCTAACGATATTCCTTGCATGTTACTCAAAAATTCATATTGGATATCATTTGGTGGAACATAACCCATCATTATGTTGTCGACTGTGGACTGCTGGCACTATTCAAGCATTGAACCATCAATTGATCAATTGCCTAAATAACTGGCAAAACTAGCTCTGTTGCTATGTTTCCATTCCGCTTTATATTTGAGGAATTATTGTATATTTTTTAATAGACAGATCACCACAAAATAAATGATCTTCCTTTTGTGTATAACAACAAGAATTTAGTTTGTAATTCCTTTTTATCAATTAATGAGAATATTAGCATATCGTAACTTAGTGTAGTCTATAATTTTCAGCCACAACCCTGATCAGAGAGTTGGGCCCACTATTTCGATCAGGTTTTTTTGGATACAATTCATGTGGATATGTATGCTTTTCAATTTTATTGTTAATTATTTATGATTGTTGTTTCATTTCTTTGCTCCTTTATTATCTTGTTGTTATTTTAGAATTGTTGTTACTTCAGACTATTGTTACCTAGAGTTGGCATTATTTAATTTGTTGTTACTTGATTTTTAGAATTGTATGGGAATTGTATTTTGTAATTGCTCAATATTGGGTAGCGAACCTGTGGCCTTCATAGACCTTGCACGATAACCTTGAAATAATCAGATGGACCTAGGATTGAAAAATAAATGTAAGAGTGACTGAATATATAAAACTATATTAAGACCTCAAAAAAGGGATCCCAAATTATTGAGAGAAGAGGAGGTTGTCCCTTCAGATAAGGATATTTATACATCACTAAAATACATTTCCATTGTTAAAATTTCATCCCCTCTTTACTCTACTCGACTTAGTTGATAGGGAAAAAACTAACCAATCATTAAAACTGTTTAGAGCAGGTGGCACCAGTTATAGATTCAAGCATCATGATTCCACTATGATTATCTCTAAGAAAGAACATATTTAGATCAGGGTATCATCGACTAAAAGGTGCAAGATCCACTAAAAGAGAGGGAATAGACAGATAACCAAGCATTGATAGTAGCACAATTTCCTCTTGAACTTCAACATGATTTCTTTGAAAACAAAACACAGTCTCATGCAGAAGCTATTTGCATTGGAAATAAAGAAAAGGGTAGTGTAGAAATAAAACAAAATGAAACAAAACAAAGAAACAAGTAAAACTACCCCTACTCCTAAACTAACCGAGAAAAAGGCCAGTCTCATGTAAAATGAAACTTCCAATGTAACCATCAAAGCATTGCTTGACTTGAGAGGGAGAGGGTATCAACAAGATGAAATATGTTCAAGAATAATACTAGACAAGAAAGATAAGTCGCAACATGCTGGCACATTCAAAGTCTGAAAATGCAGGCAGAAAAATACACGAAGAAAGCATATGTGAGACATTATGCAGATTCATGATGGTGTTCGTGCACATTGCAACAAGGTGACATGCAAAAGCATTCTTCCAAACTTCCAAACTTGGAAAACATAAAGAAAGTGGAAGACATGTGTTTCACTAATGGGCTTGCCAAGTATGACTCCTCCAATAATTGAGCAACAGGATCATGCAAAACAAATGGAAGATGTGAAAGTTGTGAAATAGATTTATTTTCAATTTGCGCAATCAACCGATGATGTTTCATGTGATATGAATTACTATCCTGATCATGATTGGAACTAACATAAAGAACACAAGAACTTGACATAAACATCAACATGGGTTGAAGTGCCTTGACAACTTGCATTAATTCTAATACATAAGAAGGTAGATCATCGAAAACTGGTGGCTTGGAAAAGTTGACAGTAGAAAATGTGGGGTCGTGACTAGATGAGTCAATGAATAGATCACGACAACTATGATTAGAAAATCCATCGTCAGGAAGAAAATGATCCTCATGATCTGATGAATCATAGAGGGGGAAAGTGAAAAAAAAAATCACTCTTTGTTTCTTCACAATGATCATATGATGGATGGGAATGATCAGGAAAAGAAGATTTTCCCTCTCCAAGTTTAGATGTAAAACTAACATTCCACGAGTCCTGAGTGTGATCATAAATAACATCGTCCAAAACTGGTTCTTTGAAAGATGAAACAGGTATGACAAAATCATGGAAGATGTCAGGATAATGAGGGAGAGAGGACAAATGAGAAACATCAACTTGTATCGCAGATTCTTAATCGGAAATGTAATCCCACACATAATTGTCGTGAATGATATCGCAAGTTTGTTGGACAACACTAACTCCATCCTAAATTTTATCCTCATGAACATCAGAGGAAATGATTGAAACAAGTGGATATAACAACTCACAATCAGGAGGACCAAGGGAATCGACAGATGGAGGATGAGGAGAAAGATCATTACTAGAAACATTTGATCCGCAGTCCAAACTTGCATTTAAATTCTAAATATGTGGGTTGGGAGAAGATGGTGGTAGATCAACAGATGGAGTCTCAAGTTCTCCAACCTCACCCTACATAAATGGAGTTGTTTAATGAGAAGAAGACGAAGAGTCACTTTGAACAACAACTTCCCTCATCGTAGATTTAAGAGATCCATAACCAGTATATGTTGGGATATTTTTGAAAAATTCATATTCTACTGGATTCATCGAAATATGAAAAAGAAATGATAACTTCTAATTCATGAAATTCCAATCAATATCATCAAAAAATTCATAACAGAAATGAATGAAGCGATCATGAAAATTGTTAAGAGATTCAACAGGTGCTTTTATTAGATGCATGATTTTTCTATAAACAGATTTGTAATCATACCTATCAAAGGCAAGGTAGATCTCCTTGATGAGATGTTCAAAATATTTAATGGGAGTGGTTGGAAGTGTGTAACACCTTTCCTTAACACGCACTTCAAACGTGAAAATGCACACCGTGAAAGCAATATCCTCATAGTGAATATTGTGATGAGTGCAAAATTCAAGAAAACAAGTAGTGTGCTGAAGAATGGTTGTTCTCTCGTGACCATCAAACTTAAGATTTGACAAGTCATTAATTAACCCCTTGAGCACTTTAATATTTTTTGTCATGGAAAAGAATTTCGAGGTTAAGATATGCGAAGATGCCATTAAAAGGTAGAAAATTTCACGACAAACTTTACAGCCTTAGCTTGTCATCTGGCCCTCCTTCTAGTGCCATAAATGTTGACGGTTCTAGACCCACCATAATTTAGGGGGTCTTCTCGATATGAAGTCCCAATTAGACCTCACAACATTTGGAGTAGGATTCCCATCTGGAATACGACTTGACTGCCAAAATAGTGTGTTTTAGTGTTATGCCTTTGCTGTGATAACACATGGAATAAAGTATTGACAAATTTACTGAAACAAGTGTATAGCTTTGTGGAGGGTCAAGTGAAATGCATGAAAGGTTCTAACATGATGAATAAAAAGTGAGTGAGCCCCTTAGAATCCTGTAATAGTAAGCAACTTGAAAGGAACACACGAGCATAAAAGCCATCACAAGTTATCCTGCAAAATAGTTCACAAGTTAACCATGATGGAAATATACAACAACATGCATTCAACAAGATTCATACTAATGGAAATGAAATAGTTCATAAGTGTTAGAATAAATGAAATAACATATATTGTAAGAATAATAAGGATATTCCTACTATATTCACAACACATGCGTCAAAACGTGCCAAATCTAAGATTTTATTAAAGTGAAAGTCCCAAGCATACATATACAATTGATGAATCACTAGTACAAATAGTGGAACATTAAGCCAACACCTCCTCCTCCAAAGAAACACACTCCCTCTATTCTACAAAGAATCCAAGGTTCAAAACTCTCAATCTTCTACTCCTAAGCCAAAACCCTGGCCAAAAACCCTTTACATGACTAATGAGGATACATTTATAATAAAACGGGTGACTATTCATCTCTATTTGTGACTCTTTGACTTCCCTCATGACTGTTTGACTTCTTTCAACCATGACCTTTGTAATTCATTACAAAATTACCCTTCACATTCCATAATTGACGCTTGGAAGTTCAATTACAATTAGTTACAATATCACTCATACCCACGTAAGACATAATTGGGTAGAGTCAATTAGACAACCTAAGAAGATAAAATAAGTTAAACTTTAGTTTGGGGAAACCCCAACTTAGCCACTTCAACTTGTAGTTGCTCGATCACATAGTGGTGCCAAGCCTTGTACTATGCAATGACATCCCCAAACTATGTGATGGGATCAAGCTGGAAGTGGACTCTAGACTCCATTCCATTTGGGCAGAATGATATGGAACTAGTTTGAATTTCCTTCTTCAGCAGGAGCAACATGGTGTTAACCTAGATAGGGCCACCAATTTACATATGCATATTGTTCATGTTCACCTCTAGGTCTTCCTTGGTGGCAATCTGCCTTAGATGGTCCAAGAATCATTCAAACTTATTACTGAATTGATTTCTACGCTTGACTTCGATGAGTGACCGAAGTGAAGGGACCTTATGTGATTTCACCAAGAAATCCACACTATTATATAATCATTCAAATGAGGGCTAAATGTTGGCGATGAATGATGCTAGTTGTTTGTTACTCTAGATGATCATCCAAACTTGTGCTTTCTCCAATTCTGTTTGGTGCCTTGTTTTCTTTTCTAATTCGAATGGTGCCTCTTTGTGTTGCGTTAACCACTCATGCATTATAGTGATGGCTATATGGACAACCTTGAGGGATTTAGCATTATCTTTTAACTTCTACTGCATGTCATGCAAGCATACAATTGATTTATGCATAGTGACAAGCTCCTCCTAAAGGATCCACATGGTTTCTCCCAATGTTGATACTTCACCAAGTATGGCTTCTTTATGTTCTTCCAAATATACCTATGTAGGGGTTGCTTTTCGGACCTCTGCTTGGAGCTGCTTTATTTGTTTCCTTGCATCCTATAAGTTCTTTGTCATCTTCCTATTCTCAGTCATGAGATACTCTATATTTGACTCGGTAGCACCTGGGAAGCCTAATTTGGTTGCAGAAATGGCCTCTAGATTTCTTCTGGTATATATTACAATCACCATTTCTTTAATGAATGCAGGAGATGTAAGATCGTCCAGAAAATGTTTCTTTCATACTTGTAAAATATTCTTCTTAAACTCATCATAGGTTAGATTGTATGTATCCATCACTAGACCATCACCAAGATGAACAATTTCCTTTTCTTCGATTGGAGTTTTCTTGTTATCGGAGGAGGGGGAGATTAAATGGTGACTTGCTGAGTGATCAGAATAAGATCAACATCTTGGTTTAGTGGCTCTAGTTCCACCTCCATGTCTTGAATCAAAATCAATTCTTCAATTTCTTGAGCAAGTTCCTTCTCTTGTAATTGTTTTCTCTCCTCTTCTATTGGTTTGTTATGTTCTTGTTCTTCGACCTGTTTCTGTGTTGCTTCTTCTTCTTCTATTCTTCACATTTCTTCTTCTTGTTGTTTCTGCCTATCTCCTTCCAATATTTTTTGCTCTTGTTCTTCCCTCTACTTCCTCTATTCCTCCTCTTTTCTGTTGCTATGGCCGACTTCAAGATTATTGGATCCAATTTCATCTTATGGCTTTTCTCTTCGACTAGACTA
This sequence comes from Pinus taeda, assembly GCA_000404065.3. Classification (NCBI taxonomy): domain Eukaryota; kingdom Viridiplantae; phylum Streptophyta; class Pinopsida; order Pinales; family Pinaceae; genus Pinus; species Pinus taeda. The sequence continues at coordinate 71,311 of APFE030677591.1, forward strand.
TGTGCAACTTTCCTTTTTCCCTTTTTGTGCATTAGGTTGTGCCCTTCTTCTAGTTATGTCCATGGGGTGACTTATTTCTTAGGAGTAACCTGTGATGTTCCTGAGAAGCTAAATAGTTTGTGGGACTTGGAGGCATTATAACAATTCTTGATCTCTTCCTCCTCTGACCTGTAAAATGTCCTACATGGCCACTGGAAATGAATCCTTGCACAATGTTCTTTGCAAACATTCCTAGGATCATACATATTGAATTCCAAATGTCCGAATGTGAATTTCTCTATCTCCTTGCCTTATGTGTTTGCAACCTTTAGATTATTGATCTCATACAATCCAATTTTCAAAGGAACAGTGGGCCAAGGTGCCTTCTTCTTTCTATGCAAAACTCTTGATAACTCTGTGGAAATATGATACGTAACTTCTTTCATGACCAAATTGTCAGTGGCATGCCTCAGAAGAATATATGGAGGCTTCTGGCCACCAAACACTCTAAGGAAAGTTCCATCCGGTGAGGCAAGCCAATATGCTAATTCTAAAATTGCTTCCATTTCCCCAAGGAACATGCAAGGTGGCTCTTCCTGAAAGATTATCTTGTATAATGGAATGAGGAAGTGATCAATCATCTCTTCAATTAATCCTTTGTAACTGCACTTTGAAAGCAACTTGCAGTAAATGTGTAAGATAGGTTCTCTTGGTGACCAGGTCTAACTCATTCCGCAAAAAGAGTTATGAGCACATATTGCATCTAACAAGTAAGAATATATGTAGAACCTACCTTACATACCCTTGGAAGAGTTTTTAGCATTATTTACATGGGTCCTCAACTATTGAGCCAACAAATTAGACTGGTTGAGTGGTTTTCCTTCATTCACAACCTGCTTAAACAAGAATTCCCAGCCTTCTAGAAAGGTCTTAGCATTATTTTGGACATAGATCCGATAACATAAGACTATTAAGTACTAATAAGCCTTCCTGAGATATTTTGTCTTGTAAGTGTTTTTGGGTGTTTGGTGAAATTTGAAGGCTCTTTCACCCAACTTTTGACGATATCCTTTATGCTCAGGTAGATGGTGACTACATAGAAGTGGGAATCCATGTAAGACTCTAGCAGTAGAAAACGGTACATACTGTGAAAATCATGTGGCATAAAAGATGCAAGCATTTGTCCACTGACACTGTTGAGGGTCATGGTCTTGTTATCTGTATGGAAAAGTATCCATCTAATAATGTATGCACAAGGAAAAATCAGGTATCTGCATGCAATCTTATGTAATCCTGACCTTTAGACATTGATGTAAACTTTTTAGTCCTTGAGATCTAATTTGAAACTTCTTGCTGAGAATACCTCATTGACCTTCTGCCCTGTAATGTCTAACTATTTATCTATAAACAATTGAGTATCTAAAAAAAATGGAAAATTCACTAGAGTACTCTTAATTTCCTCCTCGGTGCTACTCTTTGTAGTGTCCTTTGAGATAGATCTCTTGGGAGCCATAGTGACAATAACTAATCAAGAGAAGTGCTCAAAACCCACACTACCTATAGGAGAAAAATGTACCCATGGAAAACATAAATTAGCTCAAGCAAAATACTCACAAAGCAATATCAAGGCAGCACCCAAAAGAGTGAGAGGGAAAAATGTGCAATTCTTGGGCTGAGGGAAGAGACTAGCCTCATGAACTACACATTGCATAGTCTCAGACTCAAGGGAGATACTTGAGGATTGATACTACGCAATGAGTAGTCTCAACCACCTAGGAAGACTAAGGGAGAGACAACGCATTACGTAGTCTTAGTGGCCAAGGATGAGGCTTAAGCCTTGGAACTATGTAATGGAAATTTTGGCAAGCCAGGTACTACATATTGCAGTCTCAGAGGCGAAGCACGAGGCTTGAGCCTTGGAGTTGCACAATACAGATTTGATCATGGGAACTTCTGGCCAAGTAAGGGGAAAATAGCCCCAAGAAGAGGATGGGAAAGTGGAGGATATGGGTGATGGTGCAAGTAAGAGTGAAGATGTGACTAAGGGAAAGATAAGTCAGTGAAAAACAAGTTCATAAGATCAACATGCAAAAGGAAAAACAACATGCACAGAGAGTCACTGAAACGACAACCACTAATCAGTGAAAAGAAGAAGTTGATGCGACACTTGTAAAAAGTGAACGACATACTGAACCAACACTTATACAAATTAATATAAGATAAAACACCAACAACTATGAAAAGAAACAAGAAAAACAACACTCATAGAAGCGAAACGAGAAAAAGTGATAGAAAAAGCAACAAAATGTGACACATGGAAAACTTACCCAAAAAAGCACTGCAAACTCAATTAAAAGTTCTTTTATCTCCTTTGAAAGCTAGAGATGAAAGATCGAGTGTCAAATGAGATCTAGGTACATCTATTATATAAGCTGGTTAGGGATTTTGACGCACATGCCTAAAATCAAGGAAAAAGTGCCACTTATCTAAAAGTCATAATTAGGAGCTTAGTGGACTGAACCAAACATCAATTGGGCAACTCCTATTTTTTTGGGATGTCAACTCTACTTTTCCAAGAAACTATTTTTTCACACTAGTGAAGGAGATTCCATAATTCCTAGGCTCAAGGGCTTGGGAAATTCCTTGCCTTAGTGAATTATGCAGTTTTTGAGGGGATGGATAACTTTGCACAATTTCTGAGCTCAAGTTTGACATACCTCTCAGGATTGTGCATTTTTTGAGCTCAAGGCTAGCTTTCCCCTCTATATTGCATGATTTAGATCCTCAAGCTTTACATGTCTTCCAACATTGCGCAATTTGTAAAGGGAAGACCAACAAATTTGCAAATTGAAAGCAAGAGATGAATTGTGTTTGAAAAAGTTATGGTTGGGATAAAAAACGACATCGCAAGCACTATATGAAAGACAAGTCTTTAAAATAACATGAATATTTGATGATAGTGACTGATGAGCTCTTGTGGACGGAATGGAGACTCCAAAATCTAAGCATAGGAAAATTTTGGAGGGTTGTTGTAGCAGCTACAAAAACTTCCGCAACGGTAACAGTAACATTGTGTTGATGCATATGAAATATACAGCTTATATATCTATAAAATAAATGGAACTAAATTTTTATCACATACAAGTCTTTAAGGTAAAATCATATCCCTTATAATATACCCATGTTCGGAAACTTGATTATCTATCCACTAAAAATGAAAACCTGAGACATCAATAAGATTTTCATTAAATTTGATTAAAATGATTAAAAGAAAAAAAAAAAGTGAAAATATAAAATCAATGATATAAAAAATGATTTGAAAAATAAAATTATAAAAGAAAAAATATTTTAATATATAAAATTACAAAAGAATAATTTATATACCAAAAAAAGAAATATAATAATTTATATAAACAACTTCAAAAATAAAAAAGTCAATTAAGGCTATATTGGGTGGTTGGGACTAAGGAATATAATCCCAACCTAGGTTCAATACAAAATTTCACTAAATATTAAATTTCAAATCAATACAAAATTTCACTAAATATTAAATTTCAAATCAAAATAGCTACTCATTGTTTTTTTAAAGTAAATTAAAAAAATTCAAACCATTATCATAATTTAAATTTTATTAAATCACCTTTAACGTATTATAATTTTATATTTTCTTTTACTAAATTCAAATTTAATATTCAATATTTTTCATATCTTTAAAAAAATGCACTCAAAAATTCAAACATATAAAAAACTAACCAACAAACCAAACATGACAAAATCTTCGTGTGTTCAATTCAAACATTTACTTTCATTTTTATATCATAGCTGTGGTCTATATTGAAATTTGACCTTGAGAAAATTCCAATCTTTAAAATATAAAATATAAGAAATTGTGGACGGCTAGATTCTTTGTCTAATTCACAATCCAATAAATAATATGAAAAAGTTATGATAATTTTTTGGTTTCAAAACAATTAAATAACAACGGTCAAATTTGTTTACAATTTTATTTCATAAATTTTATTTAATTAATAAGATGATGTAATCCCACTCTATGTCTCTAATTGGATTTCTAGGGCCGATGGATAGTCGCGGCCATCGGTTCTGAATACACGATGTTGTCATTGCGACATCGTTTCATTAACCCCTTCTCTCGCTCTATGCCATCTTGTCTTGGTATTCTGGAGTTTACATGCGTGTTGTTGGCGTTCTGGTTCTCCAATGCTAGCTTCTGTCCGCAACACAAAATACCATAACCTCCACTCTCTCAGGATGGCGAGGGAGAAATGTGAATGCCACAAATGAAGCTGAAGAGGTAGTCATGTGGCTTTGATCTTCAACAAATATTATAAGGTTTTTGATGTTAATTGATTTTATTTGGATGCAGGTGATATTCTCACTCATGGAAAAGATGAAACAAGATTTCTATGTTATGAATAAGTGATCTTTCAGCTTATCTTTGAATGTCCCTGGCACATATTTCCATAAACGTTTGGAGGTCATAATAAACATTGTCCATAAAATCTTGAAGGTAATAATAAGCACGCGGTGTTTGTATTTGATTACAGTAAACATCATCCACAAAAGCTTCAAGGTAATAATGAACACGTGGTGTTCGTATTTGATTACATCTTTAGGATCATAATTGATATATCTGACACATAACTTGATGTCATACTCAGATTTGCCCGATTGACAGACGAGGAAGGTCGCGGGCGATCACGCCCCTGTAGAACAGGTTTAATAAGTCAATCTATACTAACAATCAATAATATCTGATGACTGTGTCAGCCATGACTGTGTATCCCATTACTCATTTTACAAGTTATATTTATGACTGATTTATATAATAACCGTAATATGTCAAGTGAGATTGCATTTTCAATAAATACTAATGACTGTGTATCCCATTACTGATTTTACAACTAATATGTTCGATTCGAAAACTAATATGTTTGTATCTATATGATGATTGATTTATATAATAACTATGGTAGATGAACTCAGTCTGCATTTTGAATAACGACGTATGACTTTGTATTTCCTCGATGATTTCACAACTATAATGCCAATTCTTTGTATTTATATTTGTTTGTTATCCTATGTTATAATGTCTCTGGCCCCTTTAGACGCAGGATTTCTTCTGTGGCTAAGCAAAAAAAAATGGCAATGACAGTTATTATCACCAGAGTGGCAGCCAATACCTTCAGTAGCGTTATTTCTCCACTCATCCGGAAAATAGATGATGTTATTTGGTTAGATGAGAACCGTCAGCTTCTGGAAGGGTAGTTAAATCGTATGCAGAGTCTCTTACACGATATTGGTGATCAATTTCAAGATCGGAAAAAGACACCTCCTCAATCTCTGCAAAATTGTCTGTGAAGGATGCAAGATGCAGTTGCGAAAGCAAGAGAGTTGATCGATTTCTCTCGAAGGCAGCACCCGTGTATTAATTGCCTCCTTTGCAAGCCTAAACTTTCTACAGAAATCCGGAGGTGGAAGACAATTTTTTATGAGCTCTTTCGCAATCTTCAAACAGACTTCTCTGTCTTTCACAGTGGTCGATAGATTGCCTCCGCAACACCACAACAGGCAAGCCTACTGCTTCAAGACCAACGAGACACCAGACTAGTAGGGTTGGAAATTAAATCTACAGAAATATGGCTTGAGAGTTGGTATACAGAAGCACCATGTGATCGGATATTTGTTGTATATGGGATGGGTGGGGTTGGAAAAACATCTTTGCTTAAAAATGTTTGTAACACCTACAAGGTGAGTGGTGTTTTTTATCATGTGATTTGGGTTGCAGTTGCTAGAGTTGCATAGTCGTATGGATTCTAATATCATAATAGACCTCGCTAGTTGTTCCTATAATGATGTTGATGTGCGGAAGATGAACCTATCGGCACGTCTCAGGATGAAGAAATTTTTGGTATTTTTAGACGACACGTGGAGCACAGTCACTCTGAAATAACTGCGCGTGGAATTTGGCGAGAACAAAGGGAGAAAAGTTGTATTTTCTACTCGAAGTAGAGATCTGATTCCAGAAATGAATGCATAGCATTCACTGCAAATACAACCACTTCCCAGAGAGGAGGCCTGGGAACAGTTTTTCAAAGTTACCTTCAAAGACGGCGATATTCCCGAGGAGATAGAGCATATTTCCATAGTCGTCGTGGGGGAGTGTAAAGGGTTTCCCTTGGCTATAATTGTAATAGCCTCAACAATGATTGGCAACAGGGTTGTAAATGAGTGGAACCTTGCGTTAAGGCAAATTCAAATAGTGGATTCAAATTTTCCAATTACTCATCCTCGAATTGATCGAGACCTGTATCAACGATTGAGATGGAGTTAAAATAGTTTACCCCATTTTCATTTGAAAACTTGCTTCCTGTATTGTGTGATGGCTCTAGAGGACTAGTACATTTCGGTGCACATGATATCGCACATCTGGCAACTGAAACTGACAACTGCAAAATGTAGCCTAAAGCTAAAGGAAATGCTTGCCTAACAAGTTTATTGTTGTACCAATAAGCTTACTCTAACATATGAAAATCCATCTGTTTAATTAAAGAAATATGAAACCTGCAGTATTCATAGCGCTAATTCAACACCTGGTATCTTTGACTGTTCTTAAGTGGATTATCTATTGGCAACTCAGAATAAAAACTGAATCCACAACCTGAACTTATAAACAAAAGAAACTCCACCTTCACTGATGATTGCAATAGACTTACCAAATGATCTTGAGAATCATAAAAAATCACCTATTCTTGATGAGTAAAACCATGAGGGTTGAATTCATTCATAACTGATGGCTTCTTTTGTCCTATGTCTTCAATTCCGAGAATATCATCAAATAAAAAGGCAACAAAATTTTTTTCTTCCCTTCCATGTAAATCATTGAAAATATCCATACATTCATGAACATCTTCAAACATGACATTCATGTTGTGTGCATCAAAACTAGTATTTTGCTTATCAAACAATTCTAATTTGACCTTTGGTAATTTTGCTCAAGGATTGTCATCTTCATTCTGAACACTAACAACTCTTATACAAACAACTTCATGCATATATCCATGTCATTTTGATGATACTCAAATAAAATAGGTAAAACCTGTATATTCAACTCTTCATGTAACTCGTGTCTACCTAAAAGTGAACCTTCATGCACTTTAACCGGGACAACATCATTATGGTTTTCAATGGAAAAAAGTTCTTGTTTAGGTAGACAACTTTCATCACATGTTACCTCACTGCTCAAAATTTTCATGCATGCATTTTCAACAACCTGATCTTCAGGATTTTCTTCTTGACATAAAATATCAGAAAAGGAATGGGCTAAAAAACAATTTTCATTATTCAGCTTATACCTTTCACTGCATATAGATTAACAAGGCTACAAATTCTCATAAATTTCATGTAATATGACTTGACTATCAAATCGGTGATCCATTCGATCTTCAACTAAAGAAGAGACATCTGCTTGTAGGAAAACTTCTTGATCATCATGAAAACTAGCTTGAGAAGAAAATTCACAACGTGCCTCTAACATCTCTTCATCATCCATACATTCTACATCATCATCAATACTTTCAAGATATTGAACGAAACCCTTACAAAAATTACAACAACCCTGAAATAGTGGTAAGGAAGGATGAGACTTCCCGTAATGTCCAAAGAATATTCTATAGAAATCTTTAAGAGAACACAAGCTTCGTGATTGCAACCCCTAATACCATACTCTAGCTTTGTCTTCTAGGGTAGCCATAAACATCTTCATGAGACAATCCTCAGGAAACTCAACCCTCAGTCTACATACATGCATATCAAATCTAACAAAATGCAGAATGGCATCATATTTCTTCTCATCTTTGAACATGGGAAGATGGGTTAACCAATCAACACGAGGCATAGGATTTGGAAAACCATAGATATGAGATTGACCCATAGGAGCATACCTGGCATTTCTTCTTGCAGTAGAACTCATATTGGAACTTCTTCAAACCACTGATCTTCAAGTAGTGGATTCACCATGAAGCTTTGATCTTCTGGATCTTTTGAGATTGGAGTCACTGGGGTAATATCATAACCTTCATAAAAATCTAGTTTCTTGTTACCCTCGGGAATGAGAATGAACAGGCTCGAAGAAAATCTTGGAAATGGAGCTTTTTAGCTCTCGATAGACACACCAAAATGTTATCACTAGGCTAGATAGGCTGGATTGTGAAAACCTCCAACTAAGAATAACTATTTCAAACCAATTTTTAACTCGAAGTTAGCCCTTTGAGTCTGAGAGGGCTATCTCAAGGAAAACTATAAAATATTCTAAATAAAACTCAATTACATATGGCTAACTCTAGATTTTTGTATGATTTTTCAGGTGAAAGAGTGTGATGAAAACCACCATTGGGCATGGAGTCAATTAAACAAAATCAATTACAAACAACATTGTTTTCATGGAATATGAGGCAATTTTGGCTTTAAAATGGTGTGAAATAAAACTTTTACAGTAAAACACAACAAATGAAGGCAAATGGAGCATGTAACGTGAATTCCAGGTAATCAAATTGCTATGAAACTGATAACAACATACAAAACATGGAGAAAAATATATGAGCCAAAACAGAATCTCAGGTGAAAAAGACAGTCTGTTGCCAATGTATATTAACTGAAGAAAAATGTTTACAAAGGTGGTCCTCTCACATCAGCCATCCACCCCTTCAAAGTGAAAAAGCTACACATATATAGAGTGAGGTCTCCATTACAATAGCTTGTCACCTGAGCTAGACTCGATGCATAGTTAAGAGACCTAATTTTAATTCAATTACAAAACATGGAGTCTTTATAGGGATATTTCTATTTTAACATAATTTGAATACAAATAGGAGTCTCCTATCATTTATGAGCTCAACAAATTTTGTTAGTGACCCTCATTGAATGAAAAAAACTGTTGATGTGCTCAAGTGTTGATGTGTTGGAGTGTTGAGATTTTTCCACGTGGATCCTGACTTGTTTGACTTGGCTAACTTGGACCTCCACCAAGTCGAATTTCAAAATTTATGCAACAAATCTGGCTAGGAAACATTTCGTAAAATAAGCCTCAAAAGATAAGTCCATATCTTCCAAACCCTGATATCTATGTAAAACTTGAGAGAGGCTTTTGTATAATAGCTCATGCTGAACAAAAACATCCTTCAGATTTCCAAAGTACCTTTCCATTTTGTCAAAAAGTGAGATCAAAGTTCACTACTAAAACAATCATTTCGAGAATTTTCGTAGCAAATTTTGGTAGCAAATTACAAAAACATCCCTCTGGTACTTTTCCGATTTTTCTGTAAGTTTTGAAGTCTACTCTTATAAATTTGAGATAAATACATAGTATCAGAACTCCTTTAACTAAAAATTTTCCTTGCTTTTTCCTTAATGATAAGCTACAAAAGTTTCGTAGCAAATTTTCATCTTAACTACGGGGAGCTACTACGAAATTTGAATTTTCTGAGTTTTTTTATTTTTTTATGACTTATTCTTCATTCTTATCACTCCTTATAGCTTATTTAACCATGTATATTGATGAAACTATTAGTTTAGCATAGTATAGGAAAAAAAGTCAGGAATTTACCGTACTTAAGGGGTGCTTGTTATTTCAGCTATGATCCCAAGATTTATTTTTGAGAGTTCAAATTTGATCATCTCTATTTGAGTTTCCAATGCTTTGAGTCGCCTCTGCAACTTATTTCTGTATGCCTCTAGCCAACTGTTCCTTTTGTACATTTATTTTCATTTTTAGAAATTTTAACAACATTGCTAATTTGACAAATTAACTCCAAACTATCTAAAAGTTATCAAAGATAACAAAGGCTATGAAGATCCAAGCAACAACAACACTCACGAGAATGTTAGTATAACATTTTATTTTTGTAATACGTGATTCGTAGGTGATGCTATTTTATACATTGGATCTATAATTAATGATGGTAGGGAACTTTTCCCATTCCTATGGATATTCAGGACAATTCTTCTGGATCTTAGTGGTGGCCACAATATAAATGGGCTCCATGTTAATGATCTACTTCCCGTTGTCATTTCCCTTGTTAGGTTCCGACTCAGAGATGGAAAATGTGTCTGATTCTGAAGCCTTCAGCTCAGCCACCAGTGATTGTTGGGCCTGACACTCACTCGTGTTGTGATTGGAGCTCTTGTGGAAATCACACCATTTTCTCGTGTCCTTCTTTGTTTTCATGGTATTGTTCTTTGCTTGTGGCTTCAACGAGTTATCCTGGGTCACCCCACCTTGGCTTTGTCCTTTGCTCTATGGTTTGGTGGTGCCTATTCCTTGCTTCAGATTAATAAATCCAAAGTCTCATTTCTTTTGTTTAAAATTCTTCTCAATATTGACAGCATATCAATACATCATGCTGAGCAACGAGATGTCTAGGAACTCCATCTCATCCTGAATATAATTGTGTAGACAATCGCGGTACTTGAGTACCAAATTTCATTCAAAATCCTTGATACCTAGCTTCGTGCGAAGGGTATGGAAACAATTTGTAAACTTCGGTACATCTTGGTCCCTTCCTTGTTGTTGCATGGTCTCGTCTATGTATTTATCTTCATATCTCCTGACAGGGTAATATTGTATCTTGATGGCACCTGAGAAGGAATTCCAAATGGGTGCAGTTGAAAACAATGAGGATTCCCTCTCGTCCTTTTGTTCATAGTAGGTTTCGCACCAGTACTTGACGTATGGGGCAGCTTTGAGAAGTGAAAAAGTAATTTTTTCCCTATTAGAAGTCATTAACTCAAAAATACCCTTCCAACAGATTCAACCATTTATCTATGACATTTGAATCTATCTATCCCTCAAATATGGGAATATCAAAGTTAACTTGTACCTTAAAAGGAGTGGCTCCTCTATAGTGGCTAAAATATGAAGATGCATCACATGTGGGTAGCCATCGAAGGATCTAGGCAAAGCTATCCATCATCGTGTTCCTTTGTCACTTAAGGGATTCCTCAAGAAGTATTTTGTAAAGATCTCATGCCCCCTCATCTTTCTTTTCTTTCGCCATGGGAGGTCGTTAGGTTTTGCGAGGCTGATCTTGCAAAGCTTCATCCAGATTGAGCCCTAACTCCTTCTACCCTGACCTCGTTGGGGACATGCAAAGAAAAACAGAGAAATAACAGACCACTCAAATACCATTGATCTAGAATTATGCAGGAACACAACAAAATATAGAAATACCCATATACACAGAGATGCAATAGAAATAAAACTTCATCTCATTAATATCAAAGAACTGAAATATAATTACATACCGAAATAAAAATAAACTAGTTAGGGTGATGGTAGTTTATCTCTGAGAAAGTATGTGGCAGATACATGCCTCTAAACTGTGTTACAATGACGCTCAAAGGCTTGTTATTATTGAGAAACAATGGAAAACCCTAACCATCCCAAAACCTAACCCTAGGAGATGAAGTGCCAAACTTGTGGGCCCCGTTTGGGTAAATTGGTACATCAACTTCTTGGGATCGTAACATTGGCATATGATCTTTGTTTGGCTATCATAATGTGTCATTTAGAACATATCAAAGAGAAGGAAGAAAATAAACCAACAAGATGGTTTGGGGCTTTTCTAGTCTCTCTGTTTTCCCTAAAAATGTTCTTTAGGGCCTCAAAACGGCTCTAGAAATTCACGACTTGAAAAACTCCCAAAAATAGTAAACTATGCTACAATTAAGGAAACTGAAAAACTGAAAGAGACAGTGTTGCATGCCTTCATGAGATGGGGAAATTTCTATTGAACTTGGTCCCTAGTGAGCCAATTGCCTTGGTGCAATAGTTGGCCAACTTTGACAACCCAATACAGTTGGATCTTCTGGTGGCGAGTGCTCTTGATCTGTGTTTTCATGATTCGATCAGTTGTGGCATGTTCCATGTAGTCTGGGTTTAACTCTGTTGGTGTGAGTTGTTCTGCAATGTCTGATGTGTCCGCTAATGGTGGAAATTATGGTCGAAGGCTGTCCACATTGAAAATTGGGTGCAGTCCAAGGAATGGCAGGATGTTGAGCCTGAAATCATTATCCACTACAACCTTAGTGATGGTGTAAGGGGCATATTAGAGTGGAAAAAGTTTGCAGTGGGGCACAACGAGGCGCTCCTTATGTAGATGTAACCAAACTTTGTCACCCACCTGGAACTTGTGTGGCAGCTGATACTTATGATTGGCTCTGTCCAATATGTCATGGACCTGTTAGTGGATGTGTCGAATGCACTAAATGAAGTTGTTATTGTTGTCACCTTTAGACTGGACATGGGTCGAATCTTCCTGAGTAGCTCCAAATGGTATGGCCACATCAATGGGACATAGTTGCTAGAATCCCAACCCCACCTAAAAGGGGTTGTGTCCAATTGAGGTATGGAGAGCTCTGTTGTAGCTATGCTGGACATAGGGGAGGATTTTGTCCCATGTGTGTGGATGCTTTCATCCCGATCTGAGATAATGGATTTTGGGATCCCAAAATTTACCCACACTCGTTCAAAGAAGAGCTTAGTAGTGCCTTTTGTTGTGATACTCTTCTTGTAGGCCACTAGAATTGCCATCTTAGAGAATTTGCTGACGACCATGAAAACATAGTCATTTCCATGCTTAGTAGAAGGAAGGCCCGACATGTAATCCATGTATATGGATTCCCAAGATGGACTAGGAGTAGGTAGTGAAGTATATAGGCTTTGCTTCTTGATGGTCAGTTCGACAATGGTGTAGGTAGTGCAGGACCTGATGTATTTCCCAAGATCCCATCAAAGGTTTGGCCAATAAAAATACTTCTCTAGTACTTCCACTATTTTCTCTACCCCGAAATGTCCAGCGACCTGAATGTAGTGCACCTCCCAAATCATCTTGGCACACTCGCTTGAAGGAACACATATGTGTCCCTGGTGGCATAACAATGCATCCTGGAGGTGAAGATTTGGAAATTTCTTACCTTCCAGGAGTTTCTGGTATGTGCTGCGGAATTCTAGATAGGTCTTGTAAAGATGTGGCCACCTCATAGTCTCATGCCCACAAGCGTCAAGCATAGTGATTAGTGGGATGATCGGTGGTCGGATAAGGTAGTCTGCAACATTGTTGGTGCTTCCCTTATTGTACTTAATATTCAAATAGAACTATTGTAGGTATGTGGACCATTTTTGATGGCCATCGTTTTGCAACTTCCCTTATGTTTGTATGAACTGCAGGGGTCGGTTGTCAGTGTGGATGATTGTTTCCTTCCGCAGAATGTAATGTTTCCATTGTCAGTAGACATGCATAATGGAATACATCTCTTTTTCGTAGGTGGGATAATTTCGTATTGTGTTTGAAAGTGTCCCACTGTGATATGCCACTGTTGAGTAAGAAGTAGACAAATAACATAGTGGGAGGCATATATCTCGATCTCAAATGGTTGCTACATGTCTGATAATGTGAGCGTTGGTGCAGAGGAGAGGTGATACTTCAGCTCAGAAAACACATTCTATTGGGATTCATACCAAAACAAGTTTTTTGTGCTCTGACTTTAATGACTTGACTTAAAGGCCAAGTGAAATGAGAGAACCCGAACATGAACCTGTGATAGAAATTGGCAAGACCGAGAAAGCTACGGAGCTCTGTTAGAGTGGTTGGGGTTGGCCAATCCCAAATGACTTGTATCTTGGCTAGGTCCACATGCACACCCTGCTCATCAATGATGTACCCCAGATATGGAACCTGGGTCATGCCAAAAGTGCATTTATCCAAACTGGCACACATCTTGTGTTGTCGGAGGGTTTGAAGGACCTATCAAATATGGTGAAGGTGATCTTCCCAACTGTGGCTAAAGATCATGATGTCATCTTTATACACCACCATGAATTCATTGGTGAAGGGCCGCAATATGTTGTCCATCAATCTCATGAAGGTTGCAAGGACATTCGTTAACCCGAAAAGCATGACCAACCATTCAAAAAGACCTTAATTGGATTTGAAGGTCTTCTTCCACACATTATAGGGTTTCATATGCATCGAGTGATAACCGGACTTTAGGTCAATCTTGCTAAAATATTTGGCCGCCTTGAGATGATCCAAAAGGTCATCAATCTGTGGGATTGGTTACCAATTCCGAATAGTGATCTTGTTCAACGGCTGATAGTCAATACAGAGTCTCTAGGTCTCGTCCTTCTTTTTTACCAATATAATCGGGCTCCCACAGGGGGATGAGCTTGACTTGATGTGCCCTTTATGCAATAGAGCATCGATGAATCGGTCCACTGGGTAGCAGTGCGCCTAGCGTCAGATCGATGGAGTGCTTGACCTGATAGTGCAGAGGTACCACTATAGGTGAGGTGAAAATGTCCCTGTACTCCTCCATGACCTTGTCCATCTGTTGTTGTTGTGCATAGCAGCCCTATCTGGTATTTGTGGCCACAACCTTCTTCTTTACCTGAGGGTGAATCAAAATGCAAAACAATTCCTGGTCTAGGAAATGATCTTACTGCATTGGTTTGCAGTGATCAAAGAGATGGTGGTAGGCGGCGCTGCCTCTGGTATCCTTTACAACTTATCGTCGAAAGTAATAATCACAAAGTGAGGTCTAGACTCATATATAGCATGTTTCTTCCACAAGTATGGTTGTCCTAATAATACATCACAAACTTCAAGAGGAGAAACATCATACAATACCTCACCCATGAAGGACTTGATGTTGTAGGGAAGGCAAAATTGCTGGCTGACGTTGAGATATTTTCCTTGGTGAAGCCACCTGATGGTGTATGGACGCGGATGTGCTATAGTTGGTAGGCCCAATCACTTCATGACCTCTATTTAAATGAGATTCTTTTGGCTCCTGTTGTCGACAATGAACTTCAGCAGAAAACCCTTCACCCACATTTCTGAGTGGAAGAGGCATTCCCCCTCCTCTGGATATTGAGTCTCATTCTTATGGATTTTAGTGCTGACTATGGTGGCACTAGGTTCTGCATCAATGATCTGTTTCCCTTTTTCATTCCCCTTTTCAGGTTTTGACTCAAATTCGATACATGTGTCTGATTCAGAATACTTTGGCTCGACCACCAGTGACTGCTTGGCCTGACACTAATTGTGTTGTGAGTGGATCTCTTATGGAACTCACACCATTTTCCCATGTCCTTCTTTGTCTTCGTGGTGCTCTTCTTTGCTTGCAACTTCAGTGGGTTGTGCTAGATTTTTGCGCCTTTACTTTTTCCTTTTCTCTGTGGTTTGGGGGCATCTTTTCCATGCTTCGGATTCAGAGATCCAAAGTCTCGATTGTTTTGATTAAACTTCTTCTCAATATTAACAACATATCGGTATGCTATGCTGAGTGAGGAGATGTCCAGGAACTCCATCTCATCTTAGATGTACTTGTGTAAATAGTCGCGGTACTTGAGTATCAAATGCTTCTCAAAATCCTTGATACCCAACTTCGTCCGAAGGGCATCGGAAACATTTGTAAACTCCGACACATCTTGGTCCCTTCCCTACTGTAGCATGGTCCACTTTATGTATTTATATTCATAGCTCCCAATAGGGTAATATTGTTCCTTGATGGTGTCTTAGAAAGAATTCCAAGTGGGTGCAGCTGAAAAAGGCGATGATTCTATCTCGTCTTTTTTTTCACGATGGGTTTCCCACTAGTCCTTGTGATCTGGGGTGGCTTTGACAAGTGAAAAAGTAATTTATTCATGATTGGAAAAGTCATGAACTGAAAAATACATTTCCAACAAATTTAACCATTTATCTATGGCGTCTACATCTATTTTGCCCTCAAATATGGGAATATCAAAGTTAACTTGAACTTTAAATTGAGTGGCGCCTCCAAAGTTCCTTCTGGATAAAGGTGCGTCACCTATGGGTATCTGTCGAAGGATCTGGGAAAATTTATCCATCATCATGTTCATCTATCGCTCAAAGGCTTCAACAAGCAATATTTTGAAAGGATCTCCTGCCCCCTTGTCTTTATTTTCTTCTACCATGGGAGGTCATCACATTTTTCAAGGCTGGTCTTGTAAAGGTTGAACCAAATCGAGCCCTAACTCCTTATACCCTGACCTTGTTGGGGACATGCACAGAAAAACATAGAAAGAGAATACAACTTTGATACCACTGGTCTGAACTTATGCAAGAATGGAGACAAATAAAGAAATTCCCATATACACAGAGATACAAAAGAAATAAAACATCATTTCATTAATATCAAAGAACAGAAATATGGTTACATACAAAAATAAAAATAAACTAGCTCGGGCGACGGTATCTTATCTCTGAGAAGATATGTGGTGGCTACATGCCTCTAAACTGTGTTACAATTTTTGAGAAATGGAAAAGGTATGTATTTACCATTTATTTCTTTATCTTTCCTTTGAATCATAACTCCTTTACATTCTAAGATGGTAATATGATAAATAATTATGATAGAATTAAGGAGATTTGTGATTGATATAAAATAACTAAATATTGTCTTTTTCTATACAGAAAGTAAAGGAAATAGAAAATTACTATTCGGGAGGAAAAGACAAAGTAGAAGCAACTGTTGTCCTGTTATGAACCCAACTAAAGAAAAGATAGAAAAGATAGATCAATGCCTTAGAATTCAGCCTCTTCGAGGGGGAAACCTCCTTTACATTACATAAATGAATAATTCCTGGATGATTCAAATGACAAAACCTCCTTTCTATATATAGGAGTCTAACGAGTCACAATATAACCCAACCGACCTAACAATAATAATATAAAGCCACAAAAATAACAATAGAGGGATTCTATGGGGCACAGTAATAACAATATGGGGACAATAGGGGCACAACAATATCAATAAGGGGTACAACTAATATAGTAATGGGGTAATCACTAGTATTATAGGGACCCAACTTGCCCCTCTCCTTCAAAAAAGTGTTGCCCTCAATGCTTGAGTAGTTCTGGATGCTTCTGTATAAAATTCTCATCCTCCGATGTGGAATCTTCAGCAGATAAGTTCTTCCACTTGATCAGATACTCTGAAATTGATCGATTTCGTAGCTGTCGAGTTCTTGTTTCTGTGACTACTTTTGGTTCCAATATAATTTTTCCTTCCTCGTCAAGTTCTGGAAATATTGTTTGAACTGGGAGCTTATTGCCTATAACCTTCTTTAAAAATGAAACATGGAAAAGTGGGTGCAATCGAGAAGCTGCAAGAAGCTCTAATTTGTATGCCATAGTACCAATCTTTTGCAACACCTTGTACGGACCATAATACTTTGGTGATAATTTATTATCCTTCTTAGCTTGCTTGAGGGACATTTGCTTATATGGTTGTATCCGTAGGAATACCCATCACCTACATCAAAATTTCTTTCGCTGCAATGTTGATCTGCCTGTTGTTTCATTCTATTCTGTGCCAACACGAGGTTATCCTTTAAGAGTTGGAGGACTTGTTGTTGATGTTCGATGTGATGTTCCACTGCTTGAACGTTAGAATTTTCTCTTAAATATGATGTGATGGATGGTGGCTG
>APFE030677591.1:92605-119525 GCA_000404065.3 Pinus taeda
GATACCATACAAACTGATTTGGTTCCAAATATAAAGTTTCAATACGTACCTTTTGTGTGTTTTGCACATTATTGAGATTGAAAAATTGCTCCATCTGTAATATCCATTTTGCGAGATCCTTGCCATCAAAATTCCTCATATTGATTTTTGGAATATGGTGGGTCTTTGATCCCACATTAGAGTCTAACAAATCATGATTAACATTTCTTTTGCTTGCATCATGAGTTTCCTTTACTACCTTTTCACCATTAGTAAGTATTTCTTGTAGAAAATTTGTCAAATCTGTCTTCAAATCTGCCATGTTTGTCTTCAATTCTGACTTCAAATCTACCATGTCTCTCTTCAAATTTGTCTTCAAATATATCTTAAAATCATCCATCTTAGCCTCCATGCCCTTTATCTTAGATTCCACGTCATTTATCTTAGCTTTTGTTAGCTTTTGTGAGAGTGACAGTTGTTCTTGTAATTTTGATATATCATGTAGCATTTCTTCCTCTTCTTCATGAGTCATGCTAGAGATTTTAGGTTGCTTACTAGGTGTTTGCATTTTATTTCCTCGGGGCATCAGTTATTGATAATAATTCTCTACTATGACCTTTGAATTCCTTCAAAATAAATTTTCAAACCAAGCTTAAGCAAAAATTTAAAAAAATCTACACACGTTTTTTCACTTTGTAGGAGCTCGATATTGCCTCTGATGTATCTCTGTACTTTCTGATCATCCAGTTGTAAAATTCTGACCTATAGTAGCCCTCTATGTCCTCTTTCCAATGCCACCAGTCTGACCCAAATTGGATTCTCCAAGGAAGAGTTATGCGAAATCTCCCACAATGACTTGATTATAGACTACTTCAGTAGAGCGAATTTGTACGACGTGCCACGAGTCACTGTTTTGACCTTTCGCTTTGAAAAATATCTACAAGAAACTACAGTCTGTTCTCTTTCTGTTACTTCTTACGAAATTTCAATCCAATGCTCAGAGAGAAAGCTACAACGATTTTCCCCAGGTCACCTGTTTGGAATGTAATTCAGGAGTCTATAAAAAAGAACAACTTCCTGAGATCATATCTCCGTAAATATGGGGCAAAAATCTCTGAAATTCCAACCCAAGGTTCAGCGCGATGTCTTCCCAAATGGGTTTCTTTTTAATTTCTGAAACATCGCAGAGAAAAAGTTATAGCGAAAATAAAACGATGACCTATTTGGAGCAGCGAAACCCTAGAGTCCAAAGCTTTGATACCAAATGTTATGAACCTAGCTCAAGAAAAGATAGAAAAGATAGATCAACCCCTTAGAATTCACCCTCTTTGAGGGGGAAACCTCCTTCACATTACATAAATGAACAATTGTTGGATGATTCAAATGACAAAACCTTCTTTCTATATATAGGAGTCTAAGGAGTCACAATATAACCAAGCCAACCTAACAATAATAATATAAAGCCACAAAAATAACAATAGAGGGATTCTATGGGGCACAGTAATAACAATACAGGGATAATAGGGGCAAAAGAATATTAATAAGGGATGAAACTACAATAGTAATGGGGTAATCACGAGTATTATAGGGACCCAACATGTCCCTTCGATAGGAAGTCGTATCCAGACAAGGAGATCAAGATCGTAGTGCATGGTTCAGGAAAAGGAAGAGAAAACGTGACATCAACACAAGAAGACAAACCGATAAACTAGAGATCAAAGATATAGCGAATCCCTTAGGATCCTTTAATCTTGAGGGGTCACTGCTTCAAGACATATCTGTACTCTTGATACTTCCGCCAGGTTGTTTTTTCTATTCCTCTTAAAGGAACAACACTTCCACCTGATTGTTTTTGCTATTCCTCTTAAAGGAACAACACTTCCGCCCGATTGTTTTTGTTGTTCCTCTTAAAGGAACAACACTTCCGCCAGATTGTTTTGCTATTCCTTTTAAAGGAACAACCCTCCTTTGCATTTTTGCTTTCTGTTGTTCCTTTTGAAGGAACAACAGTTTTGATTTTGAATGATCTTAGGTTGTTCTACCGAAGGATAGGTATATTATTTCATGCTTGCTTTGTTTGTTGTTCCATCTAAGGAACAACACTTTTCGAGTGCATTTTCTTTGTGTGTGTATTTCTTAAAGAACATCATTTAGAGGATTTTTGTGAATGATGGTTCATTGTTCATGATCCCTTTAAGGCATAGGTATACATTTATGCAAGAACACAAAAGCTAGAGGATACTGAAATCAGCAAACTAAACAAAAATCGTTATTTTTAGAGAAATTGCTTTGTAAAGCTAAGAAAAAAAGGGAAAGGACACAACTATTTATATCACTTTGCTGTCATTATATTCACTAAAACTAATTTGATTGATTATTTTTATCATGTTGGTTCTTCCTTAATGTTCATAATTCTCTTTGATCATTATTATTGAATAAGAATAAGGGTATATTTTTCCCTACTCTTAAGGAGTGTGTAGCCATCCTCTATATATAAATAGAAAGTGATATCATATATATATATATATATATATTAATATATAAATATATATATATATATATAGATTACTACATGATTGTCAGATGAAGAATGGGGTTCATCAAGAAGCCACCCTACCATGATCATAAGGAAGCAATGAAGTGGCATTCCCACTATGGCCACCACACCAGGGATATGATCCAAGAGGCATATCAGAAAAATAAAAAAGTCCTTGGAATAGGAGGTCTCATCACGAGTTGGTCTGCCCACCTTTCACTCTTTCCTCGTGAATGACATTGTGATTCATCTAGTTACCAAGCCAACACAATGGCCTCCATTCTGGCATCAAAAAGCACTTTTCTAGGCATACATAAAGGATTATGGTTCCAAGGGTGAAAAAAGTAACTTTGTGAAGGTTATGAACACCTGTGGGCAACAGAGCTCTGCTGATGGTATTGAAGTCATACTTTTTAGACATCAATAGTCATTATAAACCCTTTTCTTATATCTTTATATTGATTTCAAATGAGATTATGTTATATAACCCTTTCAAACCTCTTACACATGAAATACATTTAAAAATAAATCATAATGGTTAAAGTGGATAATGACCGCATAAGCATTTTTACTTACGTCAGTTGTCCTCTCCCCTATTTTTCGCATCATTTTATAGCATTTCCATATCTATTCGTGATTTTCATCATATGCCTCGATTTCAGTAACCCACTACTTTTTGTAATCATGTCATGGATATATATGATGTTCCTTTCTTTTTACTGTACCACTTTCGTCTAGCACGGTACTCCTCCATTTGCTGGTCAAGGACGACCTATCATATTTTAGGGGGCGCAGGTGACCTACAGAATATGCCGGCATACGTATCAACTCCCTATTTGGAGGTACTACGACTCCATTAGAACTTGGAAATAGAAACTTTAATAGTATTGACATTTCCCAATATGCACAACTTGTTGTTCCATTGTCATTCTATGTTTTTTCCTTTGTAAAAATTAACAGTGTGCTAAGCTTGAACAAAATGGGAGGAAACTCAATACGTAGCGAACCGCAGGTGATAATAATCTTCGATGCTGCATGAAAAATTCTACTGAGAGAAGGATGGATTGCC
The DNA here is from genome assembly GCA_000404065.3 of Pinus taeda. Classification (NCBI taxonomy): domain Eukaryota; kingdom Viridiplantae; phylum Streptophyta; class Pinopsida; order Pinales; family Pinaceae; genus Pinus; species Pinus taeda. The sequence goes on from APFE030677591.1 coordinate 96,190, forward strand.
TACCTTAACTGACTACAACAATCTCATGAAATGGTGGCCATCGAATTTCTGAATAATTTGCAGGAAGATCATTCCATGGTGAGGGCGAGGCAAATAACAGTAACAGATGCAATAATTGCTGATGTATAAGGACTACCAGTCGTTGGACCAATGTGGACTTAGAAAAAAGTGAGAATTCAGGAGGCCATAGCTATCTTTCGAGACGAAGGACATAACCTTACCATCAAAGGAAAGGGAGTCCTACCTGCAACCCTGGGAGAGCCTTGGGTAGAATTAGCTAGAATAATGCAAAGCTACATCACATGCGATGAGAGAAAGGATGTGGTAAGACCATGCCATCTCAAATTATTAGCAGTATTAAGACAAAAATACACTGTAAATTTTCCCACATATTTAAATTTTTTATTGCATGATGATGCTCAGAGCATAACGAAATCTCGTCATACAGAGATAGTAGTAAGTCATCATGAGTTAATTTGGCTAATATTCAATTATAGTCTTTCTCAATAGTAGATTAGTTGGGAAGAATTGGTATTCTCAATAGATGGGGGATTGGCCTTACTAGTCCCGAAAAGAAAAAGAACCACCAACACATCAATTAGATCGCAGAAACGCAGATAGTCCGCCAGATTGAGGAGAAGTAGGGGAATGTTGGGAAGTCTCCAAGATAAGAGTAGCCAACCCTTAGAGATATATGACTCAGAGGATGAGCAATCGCCACATCTCGAAGGAAGGGAAAACGTGGAAGAAAAATTGGAAGAGGAGTTGGAAGAAGAAACTGAGCACTCGGACGAGGAAGAAAGCGAAGAAGGAGAACCTCCCACAACCTCCAGTGCAAGTCCACTACAAAATCCACTGCAGGAAGATGAATTGGCCCAAATTTTGGCCAATATGGGTGAGTACAGTCAACCTTAGAGCCCGCTCAACCTCAATATTTAGGCAGCACAATCACAGGAACACTCTGCTCACAGTAAGAGTGCATCCGAAGAGATGAATGATGAGGAAGAGGAAGAAACACAATCACAAGAACACTCTGATCACAGTAAGAGTGCATATGAGGAGATGAATGATGAGGAAGAAGTAGAAGCAGAAGCCACCCGGGAAATAGTAGATCAAACTAGGGCTACCTCCACTGAGAAACCTAATCAGGATGACGAGAACACTGAAGAAGTGTTCCAGGTAGAAAATATGGAAATGAGCCAGGGCGAGGGCATAGTCCCTGAAGAACAAAACCTAGCTGAACAGCCAAGTCCACTCAAGGAAACAACTATTTCTCACAAGAAAGAGAAGAAGAAGACGAATGAAATCAAGAGGTTGCAAAAGGAACAGCAAATGCTACTAAATGTAGTAAAACAACTCAGACAATAGATAAGGGTCCTAAAAACGGGGAAAATATCAATAAGAAGCCCAAGAACAAAGGATGTAGCCACCCAGACGAAACCCCATAAAATAACGGCCAAAGGGACTCAAACTGAGCCCATATCCATTAGGGACAAAAAGGAACAACATGCAGCTGTTATAGACATAGAGGCCCAAACAAAAGACACACTAGTATATAATAAGGATGTCCAGATAGAGGCATTGTCCTCTAGCGTCATGACCGACCAGACAGTTCATGATAGAGAAACACAGCATGAGGAAACCAGATGTCGCAATAAGAAGATCCATGTAGATCTTCAACCTAAAAGTGCTTTGACGAACAATGACCCTACGGTAGTAAAACTCAAAAAGGATCTGGCACAAACTCAGCAAATTATAGAAAAGCTCACAGAAGAGACTGTTCCTCAGGAGAAATATTAAAAGTTATAGCAGCAAGTAAAGAACATCAATGCATCAGAGAGCGAGGCCTTCGATAGATGTCGGAGGGGAGAGGAAAAAGTTAAAAAGGTAACCAATAGACTAGACACAGTCATGAGTCAAATGGATACTCTCTATTCTCTATATACAGATGTTCTAACATGTAGGTCCCCTACCAAAAATTATGCTTTGTTTTATTAGAAAGATATTTGCAGTTCAAAATTAAGGCTGTTAAGGTAGGGAAGCCTATAGAATTAAAAACTGTTGATGATTTCATTAACTGCTATAAAAAATATGGAGTAAAAGTTCATCGATTACTCTATGAATTTTAGTTGCATAACTTTATATTGCAGGAGGAAATGGAGAAGAATCCAAGTCCCTTTGTGGGTGATGTCCAGTTTCAAGCATTCATTTCATTTGCTATTAACCAGTTAAAGTGGCTCAAGGCCCATATCACCTTTTAGAGACAAGAAAATAGGTTAGAACTTCAGGTAAGGGGTGAACTGGAAAACCCATTACAACTATGGGATAAGCATAGAAGCTTAATGAGAAAGAAGGGTGTGATACAAACATTGGGACCCATTCACCAAGTAGTTTTCCAGCAAGGGGTAGAATACTTCCTATCCATCAAAGACCTTGTCATAGCAGCAGCTAAACTCTGATAGAAGACTTCAAATCGAAATGTTCAGGACAGAGAGCCATTCAATTAAGAAAATTTTAAGTTAGCTGCTAGTCGCTTGGTTACCTATAGTAACCTCATCTTGAGAAAGGGCTCGTATTGGCTAGGTTGTAGGTTTCAAAGTCCAATTATCTGCTATCCTACAGTAGGGTATAAGGCCTTATATGAATTGCCTGAAGGGAAGACAGGGCACATTTTTGAGGTTTTAGCTACACATCATGGTTTTAAACCACTTCATGAAAATCCCTCTCTAGCCTATTCCCTAACTACCTTGCATGTAAATTACATGGTTTTCATGAGGGTATGAAAAAAGGTAAGCAGGGGGGTGTTTTGAGTGATGAAAATTTTATATATTTACCATTTATTTCTTTATATTTTCCTTTGTATCATAACTCCTTTAGATTCTAAGATAGTAATAAGATAAATAATTATGATAGAATTAAGGAGATTTGTGATTGATATAAAATAATTGAATATTGTCTTTTTCTATACAGAAAGTGAAGGAAATAGAAAATCACTATTCGGGAGGAAAATACAAAGCAGAAGCAACTGTTATCCCTTCGAGAGGAAGCCATATCTAGACAAGGAGATCAATATCAGAGCACATGGTCAAGGAAAAGGAAGAGAAAACATGACATGAGCGCAAGAAGACAAACCGATAAACTGGAGATCAAAGATATAGTGAATCCCTCAGGATCCTTTGATCCTGAGGGATCACTGCTTCAAGACTTATTTTTACTCTTGATACTTCCTCCTGGCCATTATAAAAAGGGACAGTCCTTGTAGCCTAGGGGGTGAACATTATTATCAATTTTTAGAACTTACTGTTGTAATATCAACTTTTATCATCGACTCTCTTTGAAGAGTGATAGCTGTAAACTTTTCCATATATGATTAATATATAACTCAGTTGATGTTTCATTATCTAATCCTGAAGTAAACTCAGCAGTGCTTCACTGGTGGCTAAGAACCCAGCCCTAGTGGATCCACTTGCTTCTTGTATCACTATTTTACAATTACAGTTAGGTGTGGTTTGATTTCCTTTGCATTTCCTTAACTCGCTTTATTCGATAATCTCATGTTTCTGAACATTTCACTGAATTTCTCTATTATATCGAAATTGTAATTGGATAGCAAGATTATTATTCATAACCTAAAATGTCATGTTGTTCATTCTGAAATAATATTGCATTGTCTAATTCATATTCTTTTGTTCATTTACAATTGCGATTGTTGTTCATTTAACTACGATTTACTTACAACTGTGATTGTTGTTCATTTAACTATCGTTCAATTATACTGCGATTTTCGTTCCTTTATACCTGTGGTTAATGTTCATAAGGTTGCTGCTTCAATTTAGTTTACAGTCACTGTGTGTTTCCACTTAATTAGCTTTACTATTCTGTTATATTTCAGATTGTTGTTCAATTCATTTAGGGTAAGCTTTGATGTTCAATTCATTCCTGTTAGATTAAGCTCCACTATTCAGTTTTCCAATAGACTTAGTCGTTGTTCCTTTTCTGCAAGGATTTGCTTTCACCTTTTAATTGATAGTGAAGCAAGTATGTTTTAGTAAGCATTTCCAATTGAATTGCCAATTCTAGTTATTTACTCTAGTGTGGATTGAAAGGTCAATAACTGTAAAGAACATTGACTATCACTATCTAAGTTCTCAGATTGGAGATCTTGTTTATGATTGATTTCATTTATATCAGTTGATAGAGGAAAGAGTTATCATTACTGCATCCTTGACTAATAAATTGTTGTAGTTTTCTGAATGAGTGATCTAGGTTTCAAAGCATTAAGGTTTCTTTTAAATACAAGTAGATTCTATTTCTAGCATCCATTTACTCTTGTATTTAGCATTGTACTGCAAACTAGAAAACATTATCTTTAATCATCTGACCACCTCAAACTAAGTACACTCTTGAGATAAAAAATCATACTTGGATTGATAATTAATGTAGGATAAATAGGGGTTAAAAAGACACCTTTTATCACTCAACAACAATGAGGTTCAAAAGCCTATTTATTATTGAGAAACAATGAAAAACCCTAAACATCCAAAAACCTAATCCTAGTAGATGAAGCACCAACATTGTGGGCCCCATTTGGGTAGATTTGTACATTAACTTCCATGGGTCGTAACTTTGGCATACAATCTCAGTTTGGCTATCATAATACCTCATTTCAAAGACCTCGAAGAAAAGGAAGAGAATAAATCAGCAAGTTGATTGAAGAACTTCTTTGATCTCATTATTTTCTTTTAAAATGTCGTTTAGGGCCTGAAAAAGGCTTCGGAAGTTTAGGACCTGAAAAACTACCGAAAATACTAAACTATGCTACAATTAACGAAACCAAAAAACTGAAAGAGACAGTGTTGGGGGTCCAATTGGAATAGGCAGGTGTCCACCAAATTCCACCTTAATCAGTCCTCCCCCATTAGGAAGAAATGGTCCCCATTGCATTGAGTGTCTCCATGAGATGGGAAAACTTCTGCTGAACTTGGTCCCTGGTGAACCATTTACCTTGGTTCAGAAGTTGGCTAGCTTTGAAAACCCTATATAGTTGGATCTTCTGCTAGTAAGTGTTCTTGATATGTGTGTCCATAATCTGATTATTTGTGGCCTATTCCATGCAGTCTGGGTTTAACTCTATTGGTGCGTGTTGTTTTGCAATGTCTGATGTGTCCAGTAATGGTGGAAGGTATGGTCGAAGGAAATCCACATTGAACACTAGGTGTAGACCAAAGAATGGTGGGATGATGAGCTCGAAAGCATTGTCCTCTACAACCTTAGTGATGGTGTAAGGCCCATATTGAAGCGGGCGAAGTTTGTGGTGTGGTCCACTGAGGCACTGCTTCTACAAATGTAACCAAACTTTACCACCCACCTGGAACTTGTGTGGCACCTGATGTTGATCATGAAGCTACTTGTATTTAGCATTGGCTCTGTCCAATATGTCATGGAACTACTGGTGAATGTGTTGAATACTGATTGAAACTATTAGCACTGTTAGCTTCAGACTAGACATGACCCAAATCTGCTTGAGTAGCTGAGAATGGTATGGCCACATCAATGGGAAATAGTGGCTGGAATTCCAACCACACCTTAAACGAGCTATGGCTAGTTGAGCTATGGAGAGCTTTGTTTATCTATGTTGGACATAAGGCAGGTTTTGATACCATGTGAGTGGATGCTTTGAGTTTTACATACGTAGAATGTGTACGATCATCCTGTTGAAGACCTTTGTTTGGCCATTAGTTTGGGGGTGGAGATTCATTGACTTAGTGAGCTTGGTATCCAACATCGACTAGAGACTTGACCAAAATGTACTTAGGAACTTGATTTCCTGATCTGAGATAATGGATTGTGGGATCCAAAAATGTACCCACACTTGTTCAAAGAAGAGCTTAGGAGTGGCTTTTGTTGTGATACTCTTCTTACAGGTTGTCAGAATGGCCATCTTAGAGAATCTGTCGATGACCATGAAAACATAGTCATTTCCATGCTTAGTAGAAGGAAGGTTCGACATGTAATCCATTGATATGGATTCCAAAGGTCAACTAGGAGTAGGAAAAGGAATATATAGGCCTTGCTTCTTGATGGTCAATTTGGCAATGGCGTAGATAATGTAGTATCTAATGTACTTCCCAACATCCCATCGAAGATTCAACCAATAAAAATACTTCCGCAGTAATGTCACTATTTTCTCTACCCTGAAATGCCCAGCAACTTGACTGTAGTGCACCTCCCAATTCATCTTGGTAAACTCACTTGTAGGAACACATATGTGTCCCATGTTGCATAACAGTGTATCTTGGAGGTGAAAATTTGGATCTTCCTTACCTTCCAGGAGTGTCTGGTATGTGTTGTCGAATTCTTGATCATTCTTGTAGAGATGTGGCCACCCCGTAGTCTCGTGCCTACAAGAGTCAAGCACAGTGGTCACCGCCATGACCGCTGGTCAGCTGAGGTAGTCTGTAACATTGTTGGTGCTTACCTTCTTGTAGTTAATGTTCAAATGGAATTGTTGCTTTTATGTGGACTATTTTTTATGGCAATCATTCTGCAACTTACGTTGTGTCTGTATGAACTGTAGGGGTTGGTGGTATGTATGGATGATCATTTCCTTCCCAGTAATGTAATGCTTCCATTGTCAACAGACCTGCATAATGGAATACATCTCTTTGTCAAATGTGAGATACTTTTGGACTGTGTCTGAAAGTGTCTCACTGTGAGATGCCACTACAGAGTAAGAACCGCACTAATAACATAGTTGGAGGCATTTGTCTCGATCTCAAATTGTTGTTGCAGGTTTGGTAATGTGAGCACTGGCGTAGAGCAGAGGAAATGCTTCAACTTGGAAAATTCCTTTAGTTTGGATTCATAACAAAAGAAATTTTCTTTCGCTCCTCCCTTGGTGACTTGACTTAAAGGCCAAGTGATATGAGAGAACCCCAACATGAACCTGTGATAGAAATTATCAAGACCGAGAAAGTTGCAGAGCTCTGTTAGAGTGGTTGGGCGTAGATAATCCCGAATGACGTGTATCTTGGCTAGGTCCACATGCACACCCTTATCATCCATGATGTGCCACTGATATTGAACCCGAGCCATGCTAAACTGGTGTTTCCAAATTGGCACATACGCTGTGTTGTCACACGGTTTGAAGGACCTGACGAAGATGGTGGAGGTGCTCTTCCCAACTCTAGCTGAAAATCAAGATGTCATATAAATTCACCACCAAGAATTCATTGGTGAAGGGTCACAATTCGTCCATCAATTCGTCAACCCGAAAGGCATGAACAACCATTCGAAAAGGCCCTCGTTAGATTTGAAAGAAGTCTTCCAGACATCAGAGGTTTCGATAGGCATCTGGTGATAACTGGACTTCAAGTCAATATTGCTGAAATATTTTTCCCCCTCGAGATTATCTATAAGATTATCAATCCATGGGATTGGGTACCTATTCTAGACAGTGATATTGTTCAGTGCCTGATAGTCAATACACAGTCTCGACGTCCTGTCCTTATTTTGTACCAATAAAATTAGGTTTCGACAAGGGGATGAGCTTGGCTTGATGTTCCCTTTTTGTAACAGCTCATGAATCTTCCTCTTGACCTCATCATTCTCCAGCATAGAGCATCGATAGATTGGTCCATTAGGTAGTGGTGCGCCTGGGGTCAGATTGATGGAGTGCTTGACATAACAATGCAAAGGTACCACTGTCGGTGAGGTAAACATGTCAATGTACTCCTCCATGACCTTGTCCATCTGTTGCTTTTGTGCAAAGGAGTCCTATCTGGAAGTTATGGAAACCACCTTCTTCTTGCCCTAAGGGTGAATCATAAGGAAAAAAAAATTCCTAGTCTGGGAAATGATCTTACTGCATTGGTTTTCAGTGATCAAAGAGACAGTGATAGGTGGGGCCATCTATGGTGTCTTGTACAACTTATCACCTAAAGTAATAATCATGAAGTGAGGTCCATACTCATATACAACATGTCACTTCCACAAGTATGGTTATCCTAATAATACATGACAAACTTCTAGAGGAGCAACATCACACAATACCTCATTTGTGAATCGATTGGTGTTGTAGGGAAGGTGACACTACTAGTTGAAGTGAAGATCTCATCCTTGGTGAAGCCAACTGTTGGTGTATGGATGCAGATATGATGTAGTCGATAGGCCAAACCGCTTCATGATCTCTACTGAAATGAGGTTCTTTTGGCTCCAACATTGACAATGAACTACAATAAAGAACCCTTCAAGCACATTTGTGAGTGGAAGATGTGTTCCCCCGCCTCTCGATATTCATGCTCATTCTTCTAGGCCTTAGAGGTGGCCATACTGGCACTGGGTTCTGCTTCAATGATCTTCTTCGCTTCATCATTCCCCTTGTCGAGTTCTAACTCATACTCATGACATGCATCTGACTCAGAAGGCTTCAACTTGGCCACCGATTATTGCTTGGCCCAACACTTACTCATGTCGTGAGTGGAGATCTTATGGAACTCACAAAATTTTCCCATGTCATTCTTTGTCTTCGTGGTGTTTCTCTTTCCTTGTGGCTTCAACAAGTTTTCCTGGGTTGCCTCTCCCTATATTTGTTCTTTTCTTTGTGGTTTGGGGGTGTCATTTCCTTGCTTTAGATTCAAATATCCAAAGTCTTGCTTCTTATGTTTAAAGTTCTTCTTAATCTTGAAAATATATCAGTACACCATGCCGAGCGAGGAGATGTCTAAGAACTCCATCTCTGTAGGTGAGGTGAAAATGTAACAGTACTTGAGTACCAAATTCCACTAAGAATCCTTGATACCCAAATTTGTGTGAAGGGTATGGAAAACATTTGTAAACTCTCGCACATCTTTGTCCCTTCCCTGCCATAGCATGGTCCACTTTATGTATTTATCTTCATAGTTCCTAATAGGGTAATATTGTTCCTTGATGGTGTCTCGAAAATAATTCCAAGTGGGTGCAGTTGAAAAAAATGAGTATTCCCTCTCATCCTTTTGTTCACAATAGGTTTCCCACCAGTCCTTGACGTGTGGGGCTTCTTTGAGAAGTGAAAAATTATTATTTTCCTGATTGGAAAAGTCTTGAACTGAAAAATACCCTTCCAACAGATTTAATCATTTACCTACAACGTTGTCATCTATCTGGCCCTCAAATATGGGAATATCAAAGTTAACTTGTACTTTAAAATGAGTGGTGCCTCCATAGTGGCTGTAGGATGAAGGTGCATCGCCTGTGGGTAGCCGTCAAAGGATATGGGAAAAGTTATCTATCATCACATTCCTTTGTCTCTCGAGGACTTCGTTGAAGAGTATTTTGAAAGGATCTCCTACCCTCTTGTCTTTCTTTTATTCCACCATGGGAGGTCGTCAAGTTTTGTGAGGATGGACTTGCAAAAAGTTCAACTAGATCGAGCCCTATCTCCTTATACCCTGAACCTATTGGGAACATTCAAATAAAATAGAGAAATAGCAAACTACTCTGATACCACTGATATAGGTTTATGTAGGAATGAAACAAAATACAAAAATACCCATATACAGAGAGACGCAACAAAAATAAAACTTCATTTCATTGCTATCAAAGAACTTAAATATGCTTACACACAAAAATAAAAAATAAAAACCAGCATGGATGATGGTAGCTTATCTCTGAGAAGAGATGTGGTAGCTAAATGCCTCTGAACTATGTTACAATTGTTGAGAAATGGAAACAAGAAATTTCAGTTTAATTTTTCCTTGAATTAAACTGAGAATTAAAATCAAATTCTATTCTCATATCAACTTGTGAATAGTTAATTAAGTTTAATTAACTTAATTATATTAGGAATTTCGAGTTGGAAGTCTTTCTATAGTCATGTATATGTTCTCCCTAAGTTTTAGGAGTCCAGTATGAGTTTAAATTGAGTTGGAAATTATGTCACTCAATTTACTGAGTAAAGTTCAGTTAAATAAGTTCTAATTTTTTCTTGGAACTAATAGAGGACTAACAGTCAATTGGTGCACTAATGCATCCACTAGTTATACTCCAGTTAACTAAATATTCCCTCGTGGGAAACTCATGCATGTCAATTCAAAGAAAGACCCAGTTGAGACTAGAGTGCAGGGATAGTGTACTATCACTAGTATTATTTACTGGAGTGTAAATATTATGCATTCATCAGAGATTGATCCTATGTTTTTATTGTGTAGTTTTAGAAGCATGAGTTCCCTTTAAATATGAGCTATTCATCCTAGGAATCATGTAAGAGATTAGAGGCTTGGAGGGTTGTTGAATAGGCTAAGCATTTAGCTTGAGCTAGCTTGTGAGCTGAGAGAGTTGAGCATAATTGTGTAGAATTCTTTTAGTGAGAACAAGATTTGTATCTTCACTCATATTTCTAATATATGCAATACAGGTAGCAAGGCTTTGAGTAGTGTCTTTCCCCAGATACATCTTGTGTTATGTGCCATTGATTTATCTTCTTCTTCTTCATATTGTTTTCATCAATCGATTGGCTTCCATTGGATGAATGTAGAAGTAGATTCGTGTCCTATTATTTAGTACATTGCATGGGCTTGTGAATCTATAGGATTTTCTGAATAGTATACTAGATGAGATTTTGAAGTTTTGAGTTTTGGATTACAGGTGAAATTTGAGTTTGTAATACATAATTCAGGATCGACATATGGGTCTATGGTTTGCGGCTCGAGTATTCCTTGGAAGGGAGCTCAAATTTTATAGCTTGGAAAGATAGAATGGAGTTTGTGCTAGAGGATAATGGCTTGAAGTGATTTCTTGATCAAGAAATTCCTAAGCCAACAACATCAAATGCACAAAATTTGGCCAAATGGAAGAAGTGTATGGTGAAGGCGAGGTAGATAATCCTTGAGGGTTTTAGAGACCACATTTTCTTGAGTCTCCATCCAAAGAAAACTCTATATTCTATGTGCAAAACATTGATAGACTTGTATCGTAACAGAAATGACCAAAGGAAATTGGAACTGAAGGACAAACTTCAAAAAATCAAAATGGAGAAATGTGAGACGATTCCAAAATACTTGAACAAGTTTACTCAGTGTCGTGATGAATTTGGAAGTGTTGGAATCACAGTTTCCGAGGAGGATATGGTGAGTCTTTCTCTTCTAGCACTCCCAAAGAGTTGGCATGGTTATCAGGACTTTTTCAATGGTCGGGAGACGCTGCCGGATTGGGAACGACTATGGTCAGATTTGATGAAGGAGGAGATTAGGAGGAATACCAGGGATGGCTCTTCATCAAAGACTGCTGATGAAGATAAATGTGCCTTAGAGATTAAGGCAAAGAAATGGAAAGGGAAAGCTTCCCATTCCAAATCGGATTCTTATCATCGAGGTAAGAAGAAAGACATGATGAAATTTAAGTGCTTTCATTGTCATGAGATGGGCCATTTTGCTACAAATTTTCCACTCAAGAAGTCCAAGAAGGAGTCCTCAAGAGGAGCAGTGGGTGAGGTTTCGGCCTCTCAATTCAAATTGGACTTTTCCCTCTTTTCATGCATGGTGTCATCAATGATGGGAAGAGTATGGTACTTAGACAGTGGAGCTTCATTCCACATGATTGGCGACAAAGAGTTATTCAGTGACCTAGAGGAGAAAGATCTCCACATGCATATTGAGATGGGTGATGAAGGGAAGTATAGTGTTATTGGATTGGGCATGATTACTTTTCAGACGGAACATGGGGCTCCGCTCACCTTGAAGTATGTCATGTTTGTGCCCAGGTTGAAGAAGAACTTGGTATCAGTTTCGATGCTTAAGGATAGAGGCTATGATGTGATCTTCTCGAAGGGAAAGGCATTCCTTTGACACATAGCCACGGGTCAAGTAAAGAAGATATGGGTTCGGGTGAAGAATCTCTATAAGTTTGAGGTAGAGGAATGTGCTCCTTTGAGCACAAAAGAAGAACGAGTGTAGAGCTAAGACATTGGCAAGTTGTGGCACAAGCGATTGGGCCACTTTCATCATGGGGCTTTGAAGATATTGCAACAGATCTCTACCAGTGTTCCCAAAGGTACACTTGAGCAATTTAATACATGCAAGGGATGTGCTTTGGGAAAATACACCAATTCTTCCTTTCACGATAAAGACAGTTGAGAAGAGGCTATTCTAGAGTGAGTCCATTCAGATGTGTGTGGACCATTCTTGATACCATCCATGGACAAACACAGGTATTATATTATAGTTGTTAATGACTATATTCATAAATGTTGGATATTTTTCATGCATAAAAAGGATCAAACATTCAAAAAGTTTTGTGAGTTTAAAGCATTGGTGGAGAAAGATTTGGGCAAGAAGCTTAAAGCTCTACAGAGTAATAATGGTGGTGAGTATGTCTCAAATGAGTTTAAGAACTTATGTGTTGTGGAAGGGATTAAATGAGAGTTGACAAGACCCCATAACCCTCAGCAAAATGGGGTGACCGAGAGGAAGAACATAAGCATAGTAGGGGAAGCAAGGGCGATGTTACATGATTAGGGCCTACCACTACACTTATGGGCTAAGGCATGCAACAAAGCAGTTTGTGTTCAAAATCATAGCCCACATCAGAAACATGAGATAAAGACACCAGAGGAGGCTTATTCTGGTAAGAGGCCAGATGTTGGTCACTTCAGGATTTTTGGGTCATCGATATATTTCCATGTGACCAAAGATGCACGGAAGAAGCTTGAGCCAACAACAAAGTTGGGGATATTTTTGGGGTACATTGTTACACCTCACAACTATTAGGTGTACTTGCCGACCAACAGAGTGACAGTGGTTCGTAGGGATGTCAAATTGGATGAGAAGAAGGCCATGCAAGTTTCCCTTGAGAGGGAGCTTGAGCTGCGTGCAGATGAGGAGATTTTAGATCCTAATGTTGAGGAGCCTTAGATTGATGTGGAGAAACCACATGTAGAGGATCAAGGAGTAGAGAGATCCACTTAGGCAAAGTCTTTAAGAGAGGGAAGAAAGTGCACCAGAGAGGCTGACAGATTGTTGGATGATGCACGGAAGAATGTGGGAGCACCCACATAGCGCAAGCAGTGGAGGTCACATAAGAGGTACACTAGATACATGGCTCTTATGGGTGAATGTGTTGTGATTGATCCATATTTCTTTAAGGAAGAAGTGCAATAGCAGGTTTGGGTTGATGCCATGGTGGAGGAGTATGAGTCCATAGCTCATAACAATGTTTGCGATGTGGTCCCGAGACAGGAAGACAAGTCAGTGGTGAGCTCCTGTTGGCTTTACAATGTAAAGCAAGATGTTGATGGTAGTGTTGAGAAGCATAAGGCTAGATTTGTGACCTGTGGCTTTTCACAGGTAGAGGGGATTGACTATGATGAGACCTTTGCTCTTGTTGCATGGTACTCGTCAGTCAGATCTATGTTGGCACTATTAGTGTAGATGGGTTGGAAGATAAATTAGATGGATGTGAAGACAACTTTCCTTAATGCCATGATTGATGAATAGGCGTACATAGAGAAACCCGAAGGTTTTGAAACCTTTGACCATGAGTCGCATGTGTGTTAGCTCAAGAGAACATTATATGGGCTGAAGCAAGCACCCCATATTTTGTACACCATGATATATAACTACTTCACCAGGCTAGCATTCATGAAGAGTGAAGCGGATGCGAACCTGTAATACATAGTGGTGGAGTATAGGGACATGTTCGTGTCTCAGTGCAAGTATGCCAATGAGATACTCAGGAGATTCCACATGGAGAGCAACAAACCCATGGAAACTCCTCTAGAAGGTAACTAGAGGAAGGAGGATGCTACTTCAGGGGAGGTAGTGGAAGTTATTGTATACAGGAATCTTGTGGGTTCAATCATGTACTTGGTGAACACACAACCATATATGTGCTATGTAGTTAACCAACTTAGTCAAGCAATGGTTAGGCGTAGCAAGCTATATTGGAAGGTGGCAAAGAATGTGTTGAGATACCTCAGGGGAACTTCTCAATATGGATTATGATATAGATGGATAGAGGGAGTGAAATTTCAAGGCTTCACCAAAGTAGATTGGGCAAGGAGTCCATCCGATAGGAAGATAACATCAGGAGGGATCTTCAGTATTGGGTCAACAACATTTTCTTGGTACAGTAGGAAACAAAGATCGGTTGCATTCAGTTCAGTAGAGGCATAGTACATGGATGTGAGTAAAGGAGCATATCAGGCCATATGGATGAGGAAGATCCTGGTTGGTTTGTTTGGTTACCATATGGACCGAACTGTGATTTACTGCAATAATCAGAGTTGTATCAAACTCTTTGAAAATCTATTTTTTCATGATCAGTCCAAGCATATTGATATCCGATATCACCATCTCATAGATTGTGTATTGAGGAGGATAGTGTTGTTAGAGTACATTCCCACGGAGGAGCAAGATGTTGACATTTTGACAAAGGCATTGTCAAGATGTAAATTCAAGTTTCACAGAGACAAGATCAGGGTAGTTGATAAAACCTTGGCTTGTTGAGAGGAAGTGTTGAGAAATGGCAACAAGAAATTCCAGTTTAATTTGTCCTTGAATTAAAATGAGAATTAAAATCGAATTCTATTCTCATATAAACATGTAAATAGTTAGCTGAGTTTAATTAACTTAATTAGCTTAGGAATTTTGAGTTGGAAGTCTTTTTGTAGTCATGTATATGTTATCCCCAAATTTTAGGGGTCCAATATGAGTTTAAATTGAGTTGGAAATTAGATCACTCATCTTACTGAGTTAAGTTTAGTTAAATTAGTTCTAAATCCTTTTTGGAACTGATTGAGGACTAACAGTCAGTTAGTGCACTAATGCATCCACTAGTGCTACTCTAGTAAATTGAAGATTACCTCATGAGAAACTCATGCATGACAGCTCAGTGAAAGACCCAATTGAGACTAGAGTGCAGGGACAATGTACTATCAGTGGTATATTTACTGGAGTGTAAATATCATGCATGCATCAAAGATTGATCCTATGTTTGGATTGCATAGTTTTGGAAGCATGAATTCCATTTAAACACGAGCTATTTATCCTAGGAATCATGCAAGAGATTAGAGGATTGGAGACCCGCTAAATAGGCTAAGGATTTAGCTTGTGAACTGAGACCGTTGAGCATACTTGTGCGGAATTATTCTAGTGAGAAAAATCCTTGTATCTTCACTCACATTTTTTGATATATGCAATATAGATAGCGCGGTTTTGAGCAGTTACTTTCCCCAAATACATCGTGTGTTATGTGCCATTGATTTATCTTGTTCTTGTTCATATTGTTTTCATCGATCAATTGGCTTCTGCTGCTTGAAAGTAGAAGTAGATTCTTATCCTGTGCTTTAGTACATTGTATGAGCTCAAAGGGCTATTTATTATTGAGAAACAATGGAAAGTCCTAAACGTCCAAAAAAGTAATGCTAGGAGATGAAGCGCGGAAACTGTGGGCCCGTTTTGGCTAAATTGGTACATCAACTTCCCAGGGTCATAGCTTTGGCATATGATCTCTGTTTGGCTATCATAATACCTCATTTCAAAGATCTCAAAGAGAAGGGTAAGAAAAACTTATTACATTGTTTAAGACTTTTGTAGTATCTTTTTCTTCCCTAAACATGTCATTTAGGGCCTCAAAACGACTTCGGAAGTTCAGGACCTGAAAAACTACCAAAAATAGTAAATTGTGCTCGAATTAAGGAAACTGGAAAAATGAAAGAGACAATGTTGGGGATCCAAGTAGGATAAGAAGGTGCCCACCAAAATCCACTTGCATCAGTCCTCCCCCATTGCGTTGAGTGCCTCCATGATATGGGGAAACTTCGACCGAACTTGGTCCCTAGTGAGCCACTTGACTTGGTGCAGGAGTTGGCCATCTTTGACAACCCGATACATTTGGATCTTCTGCTGGTGAGTGTTCTTGATCTGTGTGTCCATGATTCGATCAGTGGTGGCCTATTCCATGTAGTATGGGTTTAAATCTATTGTTGTGAGTTGTTCTACCATGTCTGATGTGTCCAATAATGGTGGAAAGTATGGTTGAAGGTGATCCACATTGAATATTGGGTGCAGACCAAGGAATGGTGGGATGCTAAGCTCGAAATCATTGTCCGCTATAGCCTTAGTGATGGTGTAAGGCCAATATTAGACTAGGCAAAGCTTGCGGTGGGGCCCAATGAGGCACTCCTTTTGTAGATGTAACCAAACTTTTTCACCCACCTGGAACTTGTGTGGCACCTGATGTTGATCATGGCGTTGTTTGTACTTAGCATTGGCTCTGTCCAATATGTTATAGTCCTCCTCGCAGATGTACTGAATGTGTTGAATGAAGTTATCAACGCTGTCAGCTTCAGACTGGACATCAACCGAATCTACATGAGTAGCTACAAATGGTATGGCAACATAAATGGGACATAGTGGATGGAATCCCAACCCCACCTGAAAGGGGTTGTTTCCAGATGAGCTATGCGGAGATTTGTTGTAGCTATGTTGGACATAGGGGAGGCTTTCATCCCATGTGTGCAGATGCTTTGAGTTATACATGTGAATAATGTGTATGATCATCCTGTAGACGACCTCTGTTTGGCCATCAGTTTCATGGTGGAAAGTTGTGGACTTAGTGAGAAAAATGTAGCCAAACTCATTCAAAGAAGATCTTAGTAGTGGCCTCTATTGTGATATGCTTCTTGAAAGCCGCTAAAATGGCCATCTTAGAGAATTTGTCGAAGACCACAAAAACGTAGTTGTTGCCATGCTTAGTAGAAGGAAAGCCCGAAATGTAATCCATGGAGATAGATTCCCAAGGTTGACTAGGAGTAGCTGTAGGAATAAATAGGCCTTGCTTCTTGATGGCCAGTTTGGAAATGGCATAGGCAATGCTAGATGCGATTTACTTCCCAACATCCCGTCGAAGGTTCGGCCAATAAAAATACTTTTGCAGTACTGCCACTATTTTCTCTACCCTGAAATGTCCAGTGACCTAAGTGTAGTGTGCCTCCCAAAGAATCTTTCCAAGCTTGCTTGAAGGAACACAGATGTGTGCCAGGTGGCATAATAGTGCATCTTGGGGATGAAAATTTGGAAATTGATTACCTCCCAGGAGTGTCTGGTATGTTCTTCTGAATTCTAGGTCACTGTTGTAAAGATGCGGTGACCCCACAGTCTTGTGCCTACAAGAGTCGAGAAAAGTGGCCAACGCCATGACCAGTGGTCGACTGAGGCAGTCTGCAACATTATTGTTGCTTCCCTTCTTGTACATAACGTTCAAATGGAACTGTTGCAAGTATGTGGACCATTTTTGACGACGATCGTTCTAAAACTTCCCTTATGTCTGTATGAACTGCAGGGGTCGCTGGTGTGTGTAGATGGCCATTTCCTTCCCCATAATGTAATGATTCCATTGTTGGTAGGCTTGCACAATGGAGTACATATTTCTGTCATAGGCGAGATATTTTCAGACTGTGTTTGAAAGTGTCTCTCTATGATATGCCACTTCTGAGTAAGAACTGTACCAATAACATAGTCAGAGGTATCTGTCTTGATCTCAAATGTTTGTTGCAGGTTTGGTAATGTGAGCACAGGTGCAAAGAAAAGTCGATGCTTCAACTTGGAAAATTCCTTCTCTTGGTATTTAGACCAAAAAAAATTATTTTGCTTCGCCCTTGGTGACTTGACTTAAAGGCCAAGTGATATGAGAGAACCCCAACATGAACCTGTGATAGAAATTAGCAAGACCGAGAAAGCTGTGAAGCTCTGTTAGAGTGGTTGGGGCTGAATGATCCCAAATGACTTGTATCTTGGCTGTATCCACATGCACACCCTACTCATCAATGATGTACCCTAGAGATTAAACATGAGACATGCAAAATGTGCATTTCTCCAAATTGGCACACAACTTGTGTTGTCAGAGGGTTTGAAGGACTTGTCGAATATGTTGGAGGTGCTCTTCCAACTCCAGCCGAAGATAAGGATGCCATCTAAATACAACACCATGAATGCATTTGTGAAGGGTCGCAAGATGTTGTCCATCAATCTCATGAAGGTTACGTGGGCATTCGTCAACACAAAAGGCATGAACAACCATTTGAAAAGGTCCTCCTTGGATTTGAAGATAGTCTTCCACAAATTGGAGGGCTCGATAGGAACTTGGTGATGACCGGACTTCAACTTAGTCTTTATGAATTATTTGGCCCCCTTGAGATGATCCAAAATGTCATCAATGCATGGGATTGGGTACCTATTCCAGAAAGTGATCTTGTTTAGTTCCTGATAGTCAATACAAAGTCTCCATATCCCATCCTTATTTTATACCAATACAATCAGGCTCCCACAGGGTGATGACCTTGTCCTAATCTGCACTTTCTACAATAGCTCTTGAATATGCCTCTTGATCTCATCATTCTCCAAAACATAGCATTGATAGATTGGTCCATTGTGTAGCATTGTGCCCAGGGTCATAGCAATGGAGTGCTCGACCTGACATTATAGAGGCACCCCTGTAGGTGAGGCGAAAATGTCCCTATACTCCTCCACGACCTTGTCCATCTACTCCGATTGTGAGGAGGAGACCTGTTTGGAAGTCGTGGCCACAAGCTTCAACTTTCCCTAAGGGAGAATCATAAGGAAAACAAATTTCCTGTTTTGGTAAATGATCTTAGTACATTTCTTTGTATTCATCAAAGAGATGGCATTAGGCAGGGCTTCTTTTGGTGTCCTATACAACTTATCACCCAAAGTAATAATCTTGGAGAAAGGACTAGACTCATATACAACTTTTCGCTTCCACAAGTATGGTTTTCCTTATAATACATCACAAACTTCAGGAGGAGCAACGTCACACAATGCCTCATCTGTGAAAGGCTTGATGGTGTAGGGAAGGGGACATTGTTGCCTGAAGCAGAGATCTTGGCCTTGGTGAAGAAACACTATGGTATATGGTTATGGATGTGGTGTAGTCGGTAGGCCCAGTCGCTTCATGAACTCTTCTGAAATGAGGTTCTTTTGGCTCCCACGGTCGACAATGAACTACATCGGAGAACCCTTCACCCACATTTGTGAGTGGAAGACGCATTCCCCCTCCTCTAGATCTTCAAGCTCATTATTTTGGATCTTAGTGGTGGCCAAGTTGGCATTGGGCTCGGCATCAATGATTTGCTTCACTTTTTCATTCCCCTTGTTGGGTTCTGACTGAGAGTCTGAACATGCATATTATTTCGAATCCTTCAACTTGGACAATGGTGACTGCTTGGCCTGGCACTCTCTTATGTTGTGATTGGAGCTTTTATGGAAATTTCACCATTTTACCCTATCCTTCTTTGTATTCGTGGTGTTGTTATTTTTTTGTGGCTTCAAAGGGTTGTCTGGGGTCGCCTCACCTTGGCTTTGTCCTTTTCTCTATGGTTTGGGGGCTCCTTTTCTTTGCTTCAGATTCAAAGATCCAAAGTATCACTTCTTATGTTTAAACTTTTTCTCAATCTTGAAAGCGTATCGATACATCATGCCAAGTGACGAGATGCCCAAGAACTCCATCTCGTCCTGAATGTACTTATGTAGACAGTCGTAGTACTTGAGTACCAAATTCCACTCAGAATCCTTGATACCTAGCTTTATGCGAAGGGCATGGAAAACATTTGTAAACTTTGGTACATCTTGGTCCCTTCCCTATGCTAGCTTGTTCCACTTTATGTATTTATCTTGATAGCTCCCTATTGGGTTGTTTTATATTCTTTGCATGACTAGCCTATGTAGTTAACTAGGGGGTTAGAGGGAGGGTGAGCCCCCCCTTCGTTGCACCGATTACACAACGAGGGGGTCACAACGGGTGTAGAAACACCCCCTATCTAGGGGATTTGAGGGGGTGGGTAGCCCCCTTCTATGGGGTCTGAGGCAGCACCCCAGGGAAATTATTTTTTTTGGACCCTATATTAGGTTGGGCGGACCTACCTATGGTTTTGTGCATGGCTTTCGCATATGGTTTTGGATGCGATGGTTTTTGGTCCATGGTTTTGGACACAATGGTTTTCGATCCATGGTAGTGGATGCTTTGGCATGTATAAATATGGATTGTAACATTGAAAGGAACATAATGAAAAATTAATCTGGTAGTCTCGGTTTTGGGATCTAGGGGAAATCTCTATGTATATGTGTTCTATGTGTTATGCTCTTGCATTGTTTATTTTCTCTTCTTAGAATTTGTATGCCGGTAATTTCTGTACGGGGTTAGAACCTACATTTGGTATCAGAGCTATTTTGGCTTCAAGGGGATGTCTTTGTTGCTGAGGGGTTTTGCTCAAGCCTATGGTAGACCCTGTTTAGTGGGAGATCTGGAGGATCGATTTTGGTCATGACAGAAGATGGCGAGCAGTGGAAAGATAGTGATCGAGAAATTTAATGCTCAGAGTTTTGAGTTGTGGAAAGTCAATATGGAGGATCTATTGGTGGATAAATATCATTGGATCGCGGTAGATTCGGGTACTAAACCAATGGGAGTGTCCAATGAAGAATGGAAGAATTTGGATTGGAAGGCAAAGAGAAAAATACGATTGTGTGTCTCAGATTTAGTATTTCTGAATGTATCAGGGAAAGCTACGACTAAGGCTATGTGGGACAAGTTAAGGACTTTGTACCAATCTAAGTCTCTCGTGAATAAACTATTCCTACAGAAAAAGCTGTATAACCTAAGGATGAAAGATGGAGACTCGGTGACAGAGCATTTGAATGCATTTAATATTGTGGTAAATCAGTTATTATCTGTTGATATTAAAATTTCAGATGAAGATAAGTGCATCAGTTTGTTGTGTTCTCTACTAGATTCATGGGATAGTCTGGTTATTGCAATAGGTAGCAATGCAAATACCTTGTAATTTGATGAAATAGTCTCATCCTTGCTGATGGAGGAGATGAGATGGAAAAATATGGAGAGCCAGAATGGTGATGCCTTGTCAATATGAGGACAGTCCCAGAATAGAAACCAAAATAAGTCATCGAGTAGGAGATCTAAATCTAGAGGGAGATCTAAATCTCCAGGAAAACTTGTAAAGGTAGTTTGTTGGAAATTCAGAAAGGAAGGGCACTACAAAATAGACTGTAAATCTAAAGCTCCTAACAAAGGAAAGGGATCTGATGATGCTCCTTTTTCATAGGGGAAAACCACCTCAGATGAAGGTGGGGATGTGTACTTGGCTTCTTCAAGTACACATGTAGATCATGAGGCATGGTTGATTGACTTGGGTGCATCCTTTCACTTCACTGCCCATAGAGAGTGGTTCTACGAGTATGAGAAATACGATGGTGGTGATGTCTTCTTAGGGGATGATAGGAAGGCTAGAATCATTGGTCATGGAAAAGTAAAGTTGAAGTTGCAAGGTGGAAGGGTTAGAACACTTCTGGGTGTTCTACATATTCCCGCATTGGCCAAAAATTAGATTTCCATAAGCAGGTTGGATGATGTAGCTATAAAAATAGTGTTCGAGAAGGATACCTGCAACATGGTTCGGGGAGCACTGGTAATGACGCGTGGAGTTCGTATTGGAACTCTGTACAAGCTGCAAGGTAGCACTGTTGTTGATGGGTGCAATAGTTCTATGATTCCTTAAAGTGAAGCAAAAAATCTAGTGGTCTCTGGAGAGAACACCATGTTGTGGTATCAAAGACTTGGACATATTGGAGAGAAGGGCCTTCGAATACTTCATGGAAAAGGTATGATAGAAGGTATGAGTAATAGATCTCTATATTTTGATTTTTGTGAAAATTGTGTATATGAGAAGTAGAATCGGGAAAGTTTCCCCTCTGGTGGTAAGAGGGCGAAAAATATATTAGATCTTGTGCACAGTGATGGTTTTGACCTGTGAAGGTTCCATCACTGGGTGAGTATGTGTACTATGTATCATTTATAGATGACTTCTTAAGGAATACATGGATATATTTCCTTAATAAGAAATCTGAAGTCTTTGACAAGTTTAAAGAATATAAGGCTCTGGTGGAACACGAGATAGAGGAGAAGATAAGGGTGTTGAGGACATATAATGGTGGAGAGTTTTGCAGTAAGGAATTTGAAGAATTCTGTAAGTGTGGTATAGCACGACAGAAGGCTACTCCATATACACCTAAGAAAAACGGAGTTGCAGAAAGAATGAACAAGACGTTGATGGAAAGGGCAAGAAGCATGCTCAGTGGTGCTGGGTTAGGACAAGAATTTTGGGCAAAGGCGGTGGAGACAACATGTTACCTAGTTAACAGATCACCTTCATCAGCGTTGGAGGATAAGACTCCACAAGAGGTATGCACTGGTAAGAAACCCTGTCTTTCACATCTGAGGATATTTGGATGTGATGCATATGTACATGTTTCAAAGGAGAAAAGAACAAAGTTGGATAGTAAATCTGAAAAGTGCATCTTTATTGGGTATAAGGATGGTTTAAAGGGGTATAAGCTTTGGAACCCAGTAACAAGGAAGGTTATGTACAGTCGAGATGTGGTGTTCAGAGAGGTGAAAGATGTTATTAAATATGAAGTCCAACCAAAGGAACCTGTGAAGATAGCGTTTGAACTAAAGGAGGAAGAATTAGACTCTGTAGCAGAGGAGGAATCAGAAGATGAAGATCCACAAACTCCGGCTGTGAGAAGATCAGCTCGAGAAAGAAGCCAGCCAGAAAGGTATAGTCCATCTGCTTTCTGTTCAAACTTTTCTTTGTCTGTTACTGATGATGATCCCAGAACTGTGAAGGAACAGTGGATTCAGAGGATGGAAAACTCTGGAAAGAGGCCATGGTTGATGAAATGGCATCTTTGCACAAAAATGAGGCTTGGGATCTGGTGGAGTTGCCGGCTGGAAGGAAACTCATTGGCAAAAAATGGGTGTTCAGAAGAAGACAAATGCAGAAGGGAAGGTGGAGAAATACAAAGCTCGGTTGGTAGCAAAAGGTTATTCCCAGGTGCCGAGAATTGATTTTGGTGATATTTTTTTCTCAAACTTTGCCTAGGTTAACTTCTATTAGATATTTATCTGTTGCTGCTACTTTTGATTTTGAGGTAGAACAGATGGATGTGAAGACAACATTTCTTCACGGGATTTGGAAGAGGAAATCTACATGAAGCAACCTGAAGGCTTTGCGGTGAAGGGTAAGAAAGAACTAGTATGCAAGTTAAAGAAGTCTCTGTATGGGTTAAAACAGTCACCAAGGATGTGGTATCAGAAATTTGATACATTTATACGGGACTTGGCTTCACCAGAAGCAAAGCAGATCATTGTGTGTATTTTAAATTAATTGGTGACCGTGTTATTTATCTGGTCTTGTATGTGGATGATATGTTGTTGGTTGGAAATGACAAAGAATTTATCCAGGATTTGAAGACCCAATTGTCCTC
>APFE030677591.1:119545-131455 GCA_000404065.3 Pinus taeda
GGCAAATGAAGTGTTAAGGTAGAATTCATAGTTGCTATGCTCTGCCTTTAAGTTTGCTTAATATCAATGTTTTCAGCTATTTAAGGAGAATTCAAGGTGATTGCTTGCTCTCCTTAGCTCCTCACCAGTCATTCTCATCCATTCAAATCTTTCAAAGGCATCAATACAGTCTCTTACCTCGCCCCAAAGAGTCCCCTGCGAAAACTGCGTCCAATCCCCGCACCCAAAATTGCCTTTCCCCAATTTTCCACCAAAACCCTAAAAATCCAAAATCAAACCTTTTTATCAGTTTACTAGCCTAAAATCAGTGTTCTTTATTGGTTGTCTCAGCCCATTGAAGACCTTTTGCCGAGATAGACCGGAGAGAGCCCTCTCATGCCCCGTAGGGCTAGCTACGAGGCTAAGTGGTTTGATGTTGCCTTGGAGTTTACCTTTTTCAGCCTGAGGTGAAATTTCAAGCGCTAACATATCCTTTATAGATGACTTCTCAAGGAACACATGGATATATTTCCTTAAGAATAAATCTGAAGTCTTTGACAGGTTTAAAGAATTTAAGGCTCTGGTGGAAAACCAAACAGAGAAGAAGAAAAAGGTGTTGAGGACGGATAATGGTGGAGAGTTTGGCAAGAAGGAATTTCAATAATTATGTAAGAAGTGTGGTATAGCACAGTAGAATACTACTCCATACACACCTGAGAAAAATGGAGTTTCAAAAAGAATGAACAAGATGTTGATGGAAAGGGCAAGAAGCATGCTCAGTGGTGTCAGGTTAGGACAGGAATTCTGGCCAAAGGCAGTGGAGACTGCATGTTACTTGGTCAACATATCACCTTCATCAATGTTGGAGGATAAGACTCCACAAGAGATATGGACTAGTAAGAAACCTTCTCTTTCACATCTAGGGGTATTTGGATGTGATGCATATGTACATGTTCCAAAGGAGAAAAGAACAAATTTGGATAGTAAATTTGAAAAGTGCATCTTTATTGGGTATAAGGATGGTTTAAAGGGGTATAAGCTTTGGAACCCAGTAACAAGGAAGGTTGTGTATAGTCGAGATGTGGTGTTCACAGAGGTGAAAAATGTTATTAAACATGAAGTCCCATAAAAGGAACCTGAGACGATAGAGTTTGAGCTAAAGGAGGAAGAATCAGACTCTACAGCAGAGGAGGAATCAAAAGATGAAGAGCCACAAACTTTAGGTGTGAGAAGATAAGTTGGAGAAAGAAGGCAGCCAGAAATGTATAGTCCATCTGCTTTCTATTCCAATTTTTCTTTATCTGTTATTGATGATGATCGTAGAACTGTGAAGGAAGCAATAGATTTACAGGATGAAAAACTATGGAAAGAGGCCATGGTTGATGAAATGGCATCTTTGCACAAAAATGAGGCTTGGTATTTGGTGGAGTTGTTGACTGGAAGGAAACCCATTGGAAACATATGGTTTTTCAAGGAGAAGAAAAATGCAGAAGGAAAGGTGGAAAAATACAAAGCTCTGGTAGCAAAAGGTTATTCCCAGGTGCTAGGAATTGATTTTGGTGATATTTTTTCTCCTGTTGCCAAGGTAGCTTCTATTATATTACTTTTATTTGTTGTTGTCTCTTTTGATTTTGAGGTAGAACAGATGGATGTGAAGACAACATTTATTCACGGGGATCTGGAAGAGGAGATCTACATGAAGCAACCTGAAGGCTTTGCGGTGAAGGGTAAGAAAGAACTGGTATGAAAGTTAAAGAAGTTTATGTATGGGTTAAAACAGTGACCAAGGATGTGGTATCAGAAATTTGATACATTTATACCGGGACTTGGCTCCACCGGAAACAAAGCTGATCACTGTGTGTATTTTAAATTAATTGGTGACCGTGTTATTTATCTGGTCTTGTATGTGGATGATATGTTGCTGGTTGGAAATGACAAAGAAATTATCCATGATTTGAAGACCCAGTTGTCCTCCAAATTAGACATGAACGATCTTGGTGCTGTAAACTATATTTTGGGTATGGAAATTAAAAGAGATCGGGAATAGTGGAAGCTCTGGTTAAACCAGAGGAAGTAGGTCGAGACAATATTGTAGAGGTTTAATATGCAGGATAGTAAATTGGTGAAGGTTCCTATTCCTGTAGGTGTAAAGTTATTAGCTGAACAGTGTCCCAAGACACAAGAAGAGGAAGAGGACATGTCTTGTGTTCCATATGCAAGTGCAGTCAGTAGCTTGCTGTATGCGATGGTCTGTACTAGACTAGACATTGCACATGCAGTGGCAGTATTGAGTAGGTTTATGTCAAAAATAGGGAAGGAGCATTGGACAACAATGAAGCAGGTTTTTAGGTATTAGGGTGGAACTAGTGATTATGGTTTGTGTTACCAAGGAAGGCCAGGATTGGATAGAGTGTTGGATATTAATTGCTTTGTTGATGGAGATTGGGCTAGAGATCTGGATTAGAGAAGATCTACAAGTGGGTATTTGTTTAACCTATTTGGAGGTACAGTTAGTTGGATGAGTAAGAAACAATTTGTAGTGGCACTATCAACTAGAGAGGTAGAATAAATGGCAACCACTCATGCAAGCAAGGAAGCAGTTTGGTTGCAGAGATTATGTTCATGTATGGGGTTAGTACAAGGAGCTATAAGGATAGACTGACAACCAAAGTGCAATTTTCTTAGCAAAGAAACCTGCTTATCATTCAAAGACAAAGCACATTGATGTTTCGTATCACTTTGTGAGGGATATGATAGAAGAAAAAAAGGTGTTGCTGGTAAAGGTGGACAGTTTGAAGAATACTACGAATGCATTGACAAAATTTGTGAGCTCTAAGAAGTTCTCTTTGTGTAGAGAAACAATGGGCGTGGTAGGGATGGATAAGTGACTAAGCTCTCCTATGCCCCCCTGTTGAAAGAAAACAAGAAGTGGGAGAATGTTGGGTTGCGTTGTATTCTTTCCACGACTAGCCTACGGATTTAACTGGGGGGTCAGAGGGGGGGGCAGAGGCCCCCCTTCATTGCGTCAATTGTGTAGTGGGGGGTGGGTAGCCCCCCTCTACGGGGTCTGGGACAACACCCCGGGGAAATTTCTTTTTGGACCCCATATTAGGTTGGCAGACCTACTTATGGTTTTGTGCATGGTTTTCGAACATGGTTTTGGACGCGATGGTTTTCAGTCGATGGTTTTGGACATGATGGTTTTCATGGTTTTCGACGCGATGGTTTTTTGTCCATGGTATTAAATGCTTTAGCATGTATAAATATGTATTGTAACATTGAAAGGAACATAATGAAAAATCAAGCTGAAAGTCCTAGTTTTGGGATCCAAGGGAAAATCTTTGTGTATATGTGTTTTATGTGTTATGATCTTGCATTGTTTATTTTCTGTTCTTAGAATTCGTATGTAGGTAGTTTCTGTATGGGGTTAGAACCTACACTCCCGACAGGGTAATATTTTTCCTTGATGGTGTCTCAAAAAGAATTTCAAGTGGATGCGGCTAAAAACAATGAGGATTCCCCCTTATCCTTTTATTCACAGTAGGGTTCCCACGAGTCCTTAATGTGTGGGGTGGTTTTTAGAAGTGAAAAAGTAACTTTTTCCCGATAGGAAAAGTCATGAACTGAAAATTACCCTTCCAACAAATTTAACCATTATCTACGACGCCTGCATCTATTTGGACATCAAATATGGGAATCGCAATGTTAACTTGTACCTTAAAAGGAGTAGCACGTCCAAAGTAGCTGTTGGATGAAGGTGTGTCGCCTATGGGTAGTCGTCGAAGGATCTGGGCAAAGTTATCCATCATCACATTCCTCGGTCCCCTCATCTTTCTTTTCTTCCGCCATGGGAGGTCGTCATGTTTTGCGAGGCTGTTCTTGCAAAGGTTCAACTAGATCGAGCCCTAACTCATTATACCATGACCTTGTTAGGTACATGCAAAGAAAAACAGAGAAAGCGTAGACTACCCTAATACCACTGATCTAGACTTGTGCACGAATGCTACAAAATACAAAAATATCCATATAAATAGAGATGCAACAAAAATAAAAATTCATTTTATTAATATAAAAAAACAGAAAAATTCTTACATATAGAAATAAAAGTAACCTAGCTCGGGTGATGGTAGCTTATCTCTGAGAAGAGATGTGGTGGCTACATGCCTCTGAACTGTATTAGATTGAGGCTCGAAGGCCTATTTATTATTGAGAAACAATGAAAAACCCTAAACATCCAAAAATCTAACCCTAGGAGATGAATCACCAAAAATGTGGTCCCCATTTGGGTAAATTTGTACATCAATTTCCCAGGGTCATAAATTTTGTATACGATCTCCATTTTTCTATCATAATACCTCGTTTCAAAGATCTCAAAGAGAAGGCAAAAAGAAAGGTACCTAGCCCACCTTGCGAGTTTTTCTGTCTCTCTATTTTCACTAAAAATATCATTTAGGACCTCAAAACGGCTCCAAAAGTTTAGGGCTCGAAAAATGACCAAAAATAGTAAATTGTGCTACAATTAAGGAAACTAAAAAATTTAAAGAGAAAATTTTGGGGGTGCAAGTGGAATAGCCCAGTTGCCAACAAAATCCACCTGGATCAGTCCTCCTCCCTTAGGAAGCAATGGCCCCCATTACATTGAGTGCCTCAATGAGACGGGGAAACTTCTACTAAACTCAGTCCTTGGTGAGCCAGTTTCCTTGGTGCAGGAGTTGGCCAACTTTGAAAACCCAATACAATTGGATCTTATGTCGGTGAGTTTTACTGATTTGTGTGTCCATGATTCGATCAGTTGTGGCCTATTCCATGCAATCTGGGTTGAACTCTATTAGTGTGAGCAGTTGTGCAATGTCTAATGTGTCCAGTAATGGTGGAAAGTATGGTGGAAGGTAGTCCACATTGAACAATGGGTGCACTATAGGGAATAGTGGGATGCTAAGCTTGAAAGGATTTTCCCCTACAGAGTTAGTGATGGTGTAAGGCCCATAACAGAGCAGAAGAATTTTGTGGTGGGGCCCAATGAGGTGCTCCTTCTGTAGATGTAACCAAACGTTTTCACCCACCTGGAACTTGTGTGGCACCTGATTCTGATCATGACGCTACTTGTACTTAGCATTGGCTCTGTTCAATATGTCATGGACCTACTAGTGGATGTGCTAAATGCGTTGAATGAATTTGTTAGCCATGTCAGCTTCAGACTGGTCATGAGCCGAATATGCTTCAATAGCTGCAAATGTTATGGCCACATCAATGGGACATAGTGGATGGAATCCCAACCCCACCTCAAAGGGGTTGTGGCTAGTTGAGCTATGAAGATCTCTATTGTAGCTATGTTGGACATATGGGAGGCTTTCATCCCATGTGTGTGGATGCTTCAAGTTGTACATATATCGAATGTGTACGATAATCCCATTGACATCTGTTTGGCCATCAGTTTGGGGGTGGAAAGTCATGGACTTAGTGAGCTTGGTATCCAACATCAACCAGAGACTTGACCAAAATGTACTCAGGAATCTATTGTCCTGGTCTAAGATAATGAATTATGGTATTCAAAAATGTACCCACACTCGTTCAAAGAAGAGCTCGCCAGTGGCTTCTACTATGAAACTCTACTTACAAGCTTCCAAAATGGCCATCTTAGAGAATCTATCGACGACCACAAAATGAAATCCCGACATGTAATCCATGGAGATGAATTCCCAAGGTCACCTAGGAGTAGGAAAAGGAGTATATAGACCTTGCTTCATGATGGTTGGTTTAGAAATGACATAGTCAGTACATCATCTGATGTACTTCCTAACATCCCATCAAAGGTTCGACCAATAAAAATACTTCCGTAGTACTGCCACTACTTTCTCTACCCTGAACTTTCTAATGACCCGACTGTAGTGCTCGTCCCAAATAATATTGGCACACTCACTTGGAGGAACATAAATGTGTCCCAAGTGGCATAACAATGCATTCTAAAGGTGCAAATTTGGAACTTTCTTACCTTCCAAGAGTGTCCTCTATGTGCTGTCGAATTCTGGATCGCTCTTGTAAAGTTGTGACCACCCAGCATTCTCGTTCCCATAAAAGTTGAGCATAGTGGTCACCACCATGACCAATGGTCACCTAAGGCAACCTGCAACATTTTTGGTTCTTCCCTCCTTGTACTTAATGTTCAAATGGAACTGTTGCAGGTATGTGGACAATTTTTGATGGCGATCATTATGCAACTTCCCTTTTTTTTGTATGAACTGCAGGGGTCAGTGTTCTGTGTGGATGATCGTTTCCTTCCACATAATGTAATTCTTCCATTGTCAGCAGGCCTACATAATGGAATGCATCTCTTTGTCATAGGTGGGATACTTTTGGACTGTGTCTGAAAGTGTCTCACTGTGATATGCCACTGCTAAATAAAAACTGCACCAATAGCATAGGTGGAGGCATCTGTCTCGATCTCAAATGGTTGTTGCAGGTTTAGTAATGTGAGCATTGTTGAATAGAAAAGTTTATGCTTCAACTTGGAAAACACCTTCTATTGGGATTCAGACCAAAATAACTTTTCTTTTTCTCTACCCTTTGTGACTTGACTTAAAGACCAAGTGATATGAGAGAAACCCAACGAGAACCTACGATAGAAATTGGCAAGACCCAGAAAGTTACAAAGCTCTGTTAGAGTGGTTGGCACTGGCCAATCCTGAATGACTTATATCTTTGCTAGGTGCAGATGCACACCCTTCTCATTAATGATGTACC
This sequence comes from Pinus taeda, assembly GCA_000404065.3. NCBI lineage: Eukaryota > Viridiplantae > Streptophyta > Pinopsida > Pinales > Pinaceae > Pinus > Pinus taeda. The sequence continues at coordinate 126,266 of APFE030677591.1, forward strand.
CTAGATATTGAACTTGGGTCATGCCCAAAGTGCATTTCTCCAAATTGGCACACAACTTGTGTTGTCAGGGGGTTTGAAGGACTTGTTAAATATGTTGGAGGTGCTCTTCCCAACTCCAGCTAAATATAGGGATGTCATTTTAATACAACACCACGAATGCATTTGTGAAGGGTCGCAAGATGTCATACCTCAATCTCATGAAGGTTTTGGGGGCATTCATCAACCCAAAAGGCATGACCAACCATTTGAAAAGGCTCTCCTTGGATTTGAAGGCAATCTTCCACACATCAGAGGGTTCAGTAGGAATCTGGTGATGATAGACTTCAAGTCAATATTTCTGAATTATTTGGCCCCGTTGAGATGATCCAAAAGGTCATCAATCAATGGGATTGGGTACCTCTTCCAGACAATGCTCTTGTTCAGTGCCCGATAGTCAATACAGAGTCTCCATATCCCATGCTTATTTTGTACCAATACAATCAAGCTCCCAGAGGGTGATGAGCTTGGCTTCATGTGTAGTTTTTGCAATAGATCCTGAATCTGCCTCTTGATCACATCATTCTCCAAAACAGAGCGTCAATAGATTTTTCCATTGTGTATCGGTGTGCCTAGGGTTAGATCGATGGAGTGCTCGAACTCACAGTGCAGAGGTACCCCTGTAGGTGAGGCAAAAATATCCCTATACTCCTCCACGACCTTTTCCATCTGTTACTTCTGTGTAGAGGAGTCCTTTCTAGAAGCTATGGCCACAACCTTCAACTTTCCCCTAGGGAGAATCATAAGGAAAACAAATTTCTTGGTTTGGGAAATGATCTTGCTATAGTTCATTGAAGTGATGAAATAGATGGCATTAGGTGGGGCTACCTATGGTATCCTGTACAACTTATTTCCCAAAGTAATAATCACAGAGCGAAGACTAGACTCATAGACAACTTTTCGCTTCCACAAGTATGGTTTTCCTTATAACACATCACAAACTTCAAGAGGAGCAACGTCACACAATACCTCATATGTGAAGGGCTCAATGTTGTAGGGAAGGTGACACTCCTGGCTGATGCGGAGATATCATCCTTGGTGAAGAAACATGATGGTGTATGGTTATGGATGTGGTGTAGTCGGTAGTCCCAGTCACGTCACAAACTCTTCTGAAATGAGCTTCTTTTGGCTCCCGCAGTTGACAATGAACTGCATTAGAGAACCCTTCACCCACATTTGTGAGTGGAAGAGGCATTCCCCCTCCTATAGATCTTCAAGCTCATTATTTTGGATCTTAGTGCTACCCATGGTGGGATTAGGCTCCATGTTAATGATTTTCTTCACTTTGCCATTCCCCTTATTGGGTTCTGACTAAGAGTTAGAACATGTGTCTTATTCAGAATATTTCAACTGGGCCACTAGTGACTGCTTTCCCTGACATTCTCTCATTTTGTGAGTGGAGATCATATGGAAATTTCACCATTTTCCCCTATCCTTCCTTGTATTCGTGGTGCTGTTATTTTCTTGTGGGTTCAAAGGGTTGTGAGGGGTCGCCCCACCTTGGCTTCGTCCTTTGATTTGTGGTTTGGGGGCTCCTTTTATTTTCTTTAGATTTGGAGATCCAAAGTATCAATTCTGCTATTTAAACTTCTTCTCAATCTTGAAAGCATATCAGTATGTCGTGCTGAGCGAGAAGATGTCCAAGAACTCCATCTCATCCTGGATGTACTCATGTGTATATTTGTATTACTTGAGTACTAAATTCCACTCAGAATCCTTGATACCCAGCTTCGTGGGAAGGGTATGAAAAACATTTTTAAACTTCGATACATCTTGGTCCCTTCCCTATCTTAGCTTAGTATACTTTATGTATTTATTGTGATAGCTCTTGACAGGGAAATACTGTTCATTGATGGAGTGTCAGAAATAATTCCAAGTGGGTGTGGCTGAAAGAAGTGAGGATTCCCTCTCGTCATTTTTTTCATAGTAGGGTTCCCACAAGTCCTTAACGTGTGGGGTGATTTTGAGAAGTGCAAAAGTAATTTTTTCCCGATAGGAAAATTCATGAACTGAAAAATACCCTTCCAACAAATTTAACCATTATCTATGACATCTGCATCTATCTAGACCTCAAATATGGGAATCTAAATGTTAACTTATACACTAAAAGGGGTGGCGCCTCCAGAATAGCTGTTGGATGAAGGTGTGTCGCCTGTGGGTAGTCGTTGAAGGATCTGGGCAAATTTATCCATCATCGCATTCCTCGGTCACTCGAGGGCTTCCTTGAGAAGTATTCGGAAAGGTTCTTCTACCCCCTCATCTTTCTTTTCTTCCACCATGGGAGGTCGTCATGTTTTGCAACGTTGTTCTTGCAAAGGTTCAACTAGATTGAGCCCTAAATCCTTATACGATGACCTCGTTGGGGACATGCAAAGAAAAATAGAGAAAGAGCAGACTGCTTTGATACCACTGATCTAGACTTATGTAGGAATGTAACAAAATACAAAATTATCCGTATAAATAGAGATTTAGCATAAATAAAACGTCATTTTATTAATATCAAAAAACTGAAAAATTCTTACATGTAGAAATAAAAATAACCTAGCTCGAGCGATGGCAGCTTATCTCTGAGAAGAGATGTGGCGGCTACATGCCTATGGACTGTGTACAATGAGGCTCAAAGGCCTATTTATTATTTAGAAACAATGGAAAACCCTAAACATCCAAAAATCGAACTCTAGGAGATGAATCGCCAAAAATGTGATCCCCATTTGGGTAAATTTGTACATCAAATTCCCAAGATCATAAATTTGGTATACGATCTCCATTTGTCTATCATAATACCTTATTTTGAAGATCAAAAGGAGAGGGTAAAAAAAAAATAGCTAGGCCACCTTGGGAGTTTTTCAATCTCTCTTTTTTCCCTAAAAAATTCATTTAGGGCCTCAAAACGACTCTGGAAGTTGAGGAGACAAAAAAACGCAAAACATAGTAAATTGCACTACAATTAAGGAAACTAAAAAATTGAAAGAGACGTTGTCAGGGGTGCAAGTGGAATAGCCAAGTGGCCAAAAAAATCCACCTAGATTAGTCCTCCCCCCTTAGGAAGAAATTGTCCCCGTTGTGTTGAGTGCCTCAATGAGATGGGGAAACTTCTACTGAACTTGGTCCCTCGTGAGCCACTTGCCTTGGTGCAGGAGTTGGCCAACTTTGACAACCCGAAACAATTGGATCTTATGTTGGTGAGTTTTATTGATCTGTTTGTTCATGATCTAATCAAGTGTGGCCTATTCCATGCAGTCTAGGTTGAACTTTGTTGGCGTGAGTGGTTCTGCAATGTCTAATGTGTCCAGTAATGGTGGAAATTATGGTCGAAGGAAGTCCATTTTGAACAATGGGTGCATGCTAGGGAATGGTGGGATGCTAATCTTGAAAGCATTTCCCCTACAAAGTTAGTGATGGTGTCAGGCCCATATCAGAGTGGAAGAAGTTTGTGGTGGGGCCCAACGAGGCGCTCCTTCTGCAGATGTAACAAAACTTTTTCACCCACATGGAACTTGTGTGGCACCCGATTCTAATCATGATGTTGCTTGTACTTAGAATTGGCTTTGTTCAATATGTCATGGACCTACTAGCAGGTGTGCTAAATGCGTTGAATGAATTTGTTATCCCTGTCAGCTTCGGACTAGTCATGAGCTGAATATGCTTGAGTAGCTGCAAATGGTATGGCCACATCAATGGGACATAGTGGATAGAACCCCAACCCCACCTCAAAGGGGTTGTTGCTAGTTGAGCTATGGAGAGATCTGTTGTAGCTATGCTAGACATAGTGGAGGCTTTCATCCCATGTGTGTGGATGCTTCGAGTTGTATATATGCAGAATTTCTACGATCATCCCATTGACCTCTATTTGGCCATCAGTTTGGGGGTGGAAATTCATGGACTTAGTGAGCTTGGTATCCAACATCGACCAGAGACTTGACCAAAATGTACTAAGGAATGTGTTGTCCTAGTCTGAGATAATGGATTATGGGATCCCAAAATGTACCCACACTCATCCAAAGAAGAGCTTAGTAGTGGCTTCTGCTATGATACTCTTCTTACAGGCTTCCAGAATGGCCATCTTAGAGAATCTATCGACAACCACAAAAACACAGTCATTTCCATGCTTAGTAGAACGAAATCCTGACATGTAATCCATGGAGATGGATTCCCAAGGTCGACTAGGAGTAGGCAGAGGAGTATATAGGCCTTGCTTCTTGATGGTTGGTTTAGCAATGATGTAGGCAGTACATCATTTGATGTACCTCCTAACATCCCATCGAAGGTTTGACCAATAAAAATACTTCTATAGTACTCCCGCTGTTTTCTTTACCGTGAAATGTCTAGCAAGCTAACTGTAATGCTCCTCCCAAATCATCTTGGAACACTCGCTTGAAGGAACACAAATGTGTCTTAGGTGGCATAAAAATGCATCCTAAAGGTGAAAATTTGGAACTTTCTTACCTTCCAAGAGTGTCCTCTATGTGATGCCGAATTCTGGATCGCTCTTGCAAAGATGTGACCACCCTGCATTCTCGTTCTCACAAGAGTTGAGCACAGTGGTCACTGCCATGACCGGTGGTCACCTGAGGTAGTTTGCAACATTTTTGGTGCTTTCCTTCTTGTACTTAATGTTCAAATGGAATTGTTGTAGGTATGTGGACCACTTCTAACGGCCATCGTTCTGCAACTTCCCTTGTTTTTGTATGAACTTCAGGGGTTGGTGTTCTGTGTGGATGATCGTTTCTTTCCATAGAATGTAATACTTCCATTGTCAGGAGGCCTACACAGTGGAATACATCTCTTTGTCATAGGTGGGATAATTTCCGGCTGTGTCTGAAAGTTGTTAGAATATTAAATATTATGGAGCAATGGAACACATAAAATATTGCAGAAATATAAACACAGAAAACGCACAAAACATGAGAGACACAGATATACGTGGTTCACCCAGTTTGGGCTATGTCCACCCTGAACAACCAGTCCTTCCTTTCTATTATCCAACAAAATGAAGAGACACAACCTACAACAGATCCGTTGTAATATCCTTTGTTTTCTCTCACAGTCACACCTCTCTGTTTCTCACTCGAAGAATACACATCTATTACACAGCCTCAAATACAATGCCCTCATACAAAGAGAGGGGTTGCCTTCTAGGGCAAAAAACCCTAA
>APFE030677591.1:137716-153114 GCA_000404065.3 Pinus taeda
TCTTCCAGGTTAAGAGCATAATAAGTGGTATCAGAGCGCTTTCCAGGGCCGGTGGGATCTCCATTTTTAGCAAAATTCTTTTGGCTAGAGACGTGTTCCAGCGTCTCTAAACCACGGGATCGTCGTTGAGCTCATAAACCTGCGGATTTGGGGAGGCATGCATGCAGGAAATACAAGAGGTGGTCACGCTTGTTGGACTCCCTTGTAACCCCTGTGGGTACCCCTTCGAGTAGTAGCGCATTAGACAGAACCACGCAAGGACTGTCTTCCAAGTACCCTCTGGGCATATCGAAAGCCCCCTAGCTCCCTTGAAACCTCGCCATAGATAAACCGTCGGTCATCTTGCTGCTACAGTACATCGAGAACAACACTTGGAGAGATTACTCGCGTGTACGATAGGGTAGTCAGGTTGTACGGCTAAGGGTATGGTTGAGCCTCCTTGGTTAGTGCCCTGAAAAATTGGACTGAGTACTACTGTCAGACCCTTATGTATATTGTGATCTGTAGCACCTGACACTCCTGGAGACCATAGTTCCCTTCTCTATCTTTGGATCACGCATAATATTTTCCAAATCATATCTCGCAAGTGGGGTTTTGTTGCAACAACAGCCATCAGTTCCGTCGTTCAGATCTATTAGATCAGCCATTCAGATCTATTAGATCCATTAGATCCGCGGCAACAATCAGTTCCATCGTTCAGATCTATTACATCAGCCATTCAGATCTCTCAAATCCATCAGATCTGGCATCCAGATCTGAGTATTTATGTGGGTTCCTATACCTGGGCATGATTTTTGTAAGACTTTTGGCAGCATTAACATTTCTGGGATTTGGCTATTGCAGTGTTCCTAAGCAAGGAGTAAAACTTCATCAGTCTGAGACCCCCCGGGGCACTTATTCGTGACTTAGCCCATAAGAATCAGGACGATGAGCTGAGCAAGGTGGTACCATTCAATTGCTAGTGCCAAAAAATTTGAGCGGTCCCAAATTTCAAGATCGGTGCATGGTACAAACTAGAGCTTAAGCTATGGCGAATGAGAGGATGGACAACCTTGAATCAACATTGAAAGAGGTTGTGTCGTAGTTGCAGAACTTAAATGCAGCACTCTCTAAGGGAAAGGTGGAGGCATGCAAGGAGGCATATATTGGCAATGAAAACAGTGAGGGTGAGTCTAGCCAGTCTCTTCGCCTCTTTGGCACCTACCATCAATCCCATCTGCGACCGCCTAAGCTAGACATGTATAAATTTGATGGCTCTCACCCGGCTACATGGATAGCACAAATGGAGCAATATTTCACACTGAATTACATCCTGGGTAGTGTGACTCAGCTTAGTGTGGGTATCATGTACTTGGACAATGAAAGATGGCAATGGTGGCAATGGCATCAACATTGCTATGGAAGGCCCTTGACTTGGGAGACATCCAAAAAAGCTCTTATGGATCGCTTTGACCATGAATCTAACTTTTTGGGTCGTCTCACTAAGCTCTGACAGATAGGAACAGTGAACAAATATATTGCCGCCTTTGAAGCCTTAGCTTTCCACACTGGAGGTCTACACGATGAGTTCTACGTGGAATGTTTTGTCAGTGGTCTCAAAGAAGCCATACAAGCCCACGTCCGAATGCACCACCCTAGCTCATGGATGCATGCTTGCAGGATAGCTTGTGAAGTCGAACATGCGTAGCAGCCTAGTCCAATCACCCAAATTTCATTGCCAAGGGTTGCCCCCCACAGGCTCAAAGCACTACCCAAACACTCAAGGTTCAAAAGGTGTCACTAGCAGAAATGGCAGAAAGAAGAAAGAAAGGATTATGTTACTACTGTGATGAGAAATACTCCCCTGGGCATAAATTCAAGGAGCCCAAATTCTTTCAAATTGATGCTACTGATCACAGTTCATCGGAGGAAGCCCCACCACTTCAGGAACTAGAGGCAGAAGAAGAGGACAACTAGAAGGACAATTTACCTGAAGAACCAGTTATATCGTTACATGCTTTGGCAAGGATTTCTTTGCCCCAAAATCTCAAAATCAGAGGTTTTATTAAGCATTGCCCAGTAGTAGTCTTGATTGATAGTGGAAGCACACATAATTTTATCCATCAAAGAGTCGCGGAAGCAGCGCATTGTTTTTTTCGAGTAGTTTCTAACTTCCAGGTCCAAATTGCTGATGGGGGGACAATGAAATGTGAAGGCCGCTGTGAAAATGTCAAACTTCAAATGGGGGATTATCAGTTAAAGACCCACATGTTTGCCATACACATGGGAGGGTGCGACATTGTCCTCGATGCTGAATGGCTTCGCACACTTAGCGCAATCACAATGGATTTCTAGGAGTTATATATGAGCTTTATGAAGAACAACCACACACATACCCTCCGTGGACTCCAGGCGGGAGCTCCCTCTATCATCAGCTCACATCGGATGGAAAAATTGTTAAAAAAGGGCCACCATGGAGTTATAGCTCAATTTAATGCCATCCAGGCCTTCAAACCCAATTCTCTTCATATTCATCTTAAGATGCAACAAATCTTAAAAAACCATCTGCCAGTCTTTGACAAGCCTCATGAGCTTCCACCCTCAAGAGGGGAACATGATCATAACATTAATTTGGTCCTAGGGGCCCAACCACAAAATGTGCACCCATATAGATATCCGTTCGCCCAAAAGAATGAAATAGAAAAAATAATCAAGGAACTCTTGGAAGCAGGCGTGATTCGTCCCAACATTAGTCCTTATTCATCGTGTGTGGTCATGGTGCTCAAGAAAGATGGGGAATGGCGTATGTGTCTAGACTTTAGGTCCCTAATAAGCTGACAGTCAAAGATAAATTTCGCATCTCGGTGGTCGATGATTTGCTGGATGAACTAAATGGGGCTTAATTCTTTACTAAGCTCGACCTTCGCTCGGGCTACCACCAAATTCGCATGAAAGAAGTAGACATTCCAAAGACTGATTTCCAAACTCATGAAGGCCATTATGAGTTCCTGGTCATGCCATTCAGTATTTGTAATGCCCCATCCACTTTTCAGAGCCTTATGAACCACCCGATCAAACCATATCTCAGAAAATTTGTCCTTGTTTTCTTTGATGACATCCTCATCTACAGTTGCACCTGGGCCACACATCTTCAGCATGTAGATCTGCTCTTGCAACTGCTCCGCAAGCATAAATTATTTGTCAAGATGTCCAAGTACTCTTTTGGCATGGAAGAAGTTGAATATTTGGGCCACATTGTGGGGTGTGAAGGTGTCAGGGTGGACCCCAAAAAGATCAAGGCAATGTAGGATTGCCCTCAACCTAAGACCTTGAAGAGCCTGAGAGGATTTTTGGGTCTCACAAGCTACTATCGCAAATTTGTCTGCAATTATGGTCACATTGCTAGGTACCTCACTCAACTACTCAAGAAAAATTCATTCCTCTGAAATGATGAAGCACAACAGGCCTTTACAGCTCTCAAACATGCCATGTGTTCCACTCCAGTCTTAGCACTATCCGGCTTCACCAAATCTTTTGTGATTGAATGTGATGCTTCGGGTACTGGTATTGGGGCAGTCTTAATGTTCGACCCTTGGCCTTCATGAGCCAACAACTAAGTGGGAAGAATCTGGGACAATCTACCTATGATAAGGAGATGATGGCCATCTTACATGCAGTAGATACCTGGTGACCATACTTATTGGGGCGACATTTCCAAATCTGCACCAACCATCAAAGCCTTAAATATTCTTTGGAGCAATGGCTATCCTCACCACAAAAAAATAAATGGTTCGCCAAAATGTTGGGATATGATTATGATATAATTTACAAGAAAGGGCGTGAAAATATTGTAGCAGATGTGTTATCCCGCCAATTTGAGGAGGAAAGTACCCTTCTCGCAATTTCCCTTCCCATTCCAGAATGGATTGAAGAGGCTCGCAAGGAATGGTTTTCACATCCTTGGCTCTCCCAACTCATTAATCAATTGCAGGTGGATCCAAATTCCACAACGGGCTACTCATGGTAGGATGAGATTCTTCGCTACAAGGACAAAGTCATAATATCACTAACATCCACCCTCAAAAGCCACATTTTGATGGAGTTGCACTCATCTCCCACTGGAGGACATTCAGGCTTTCAGAAGACGTATGCTCGCACTCGAAGATCATTTTTTTGGACAGGCATGAAAAAGGACATTCTTACTTTTGTAGCTGAATGCGACGTCTGTCACCGCCACAAAGGAGAAATAGTCAAATCCCCAGGAACATTACAACCATTGCCCATCTCGGCCTCAATATAGATAGAGGTTTCTATGGATTTCATTACAGCTCTTCCAAAGTCAGGAAACAAGTCAATCATCATGGTGGTTGTGGACATACTTTCTAAGTATGCTCATTTTTGCACCCTACCCCACCCTTTTACACTGACTTTGGTTGCTCAATATTTCATGGATCAGATCTTCAAATTGCATGGCATGCCCACTTCCATTGTGTCTGATCATGACCAAATATTCACCAGTAACTTTGGGCAGGAACTCTTTCGGCTACAAGGTACCCAAATACAACTCAGTACTTCCTATCATCCACAAACTGATGGTCAAACTAAAGCAGTCAACAAATGTCTAGAGACCTACCTTAGGTGTTTCACTTCAAAAAAGCAACATCTCTGGGTACAGTGGTTACCTCTAGCCAAATGGTGGTATAACACCAACTATCATGCCACCACCAAAATGACTCCATATGAAGCAGTTTATGGTGAACTCCCTCCTTCCCCTACTTCTTATATCAAGGGATGCTCGAAGGTACAAGCAGTGGATCAACTCCTATAGAACCGCACAACCATGTTGGCCCACCTTAGAGAGAATCTTCATCAATCTCAAAATTGCATGAAGCAACAGGTAGATCAACATTGCTCAGAATGCCAATTTCAAGAAGGGGATCAGGTATTTTTAAGGTTGCAACCATATAAGCAAACATCACTCAAAGACAAGGGTTGTCAGAAAGTATCTCCAAAATTCTACTGACTGTATTAAGTACTTCAGCGCATTGGAGAAGTTGCCTACAAGCTAGCTTTGCCACCCACTGCAAAAATCCATCCAATCTTCCATGTCTCATGCCTCAAGAAAGTGATTGGGAACAATTGCATAATTCAAACCAGTCTACCTGAACTAAATGAAGAAGGGTTAATCTGGCTCCAACATGAACAGGTTCTTGACACACAAGAATGGCACCTACATGGCCGCATGATCCAGGAAGTCCTCGTCAAGTGGAAAGACACTTCTCTGGAAGATGCAACCTAGGAACCAGCCACTATTCTTTAGCAGTTTCCGCAACTTCAACCTTGACGACAAGGCTATTCTTATGGGGGAGGGCATGTTAGGGTCACACCCTAACCCCCTTATTTATGTAATAGGATCGAGTCATAGCTATAGTTAAGTAAAGAGTCAATAAAGCCCATATTAATAATTGTAAGTGGTTAATCCGCATTTAATGAAGGGACCACAGTTAGTTGCAAATGGGCCATGGTATTAGATAGATGGTATTAATAAGAACCATGGTATTTCCCCATGGTATTGCATATATGAATCCTATATAAAGAATAGAGACTCCCCTCGAGGAGCATCGTGTCTTATTTTGTAATTGAGCTCAGCTCTGTTAGAGGTTGCCCCCTCGAAGAGGCAAGTGAACATTACTTTCTGAATAATAAAATAGTTGCTGTTATTTCTCATTGTTCTATGTTCTGGGTATATTTCTTTGCATATTTGGTATTTTGGTATCGTCTTGCAGGTTAAGAGAATAACAGTAACTGGGATCACAGTACTTACTGGTATATGTGACTCTGGTAAATCAAATGAAGAACTAGAAGTTTGTGATGTACTCAACTTAGTTAAACAAGACCACTTTTGCAGAATAGGTGTAGCTTCAAGCGATAAAGGCGGTTTACTCACTATCCTCCGCAAACGACGGGGTAAAGGTTGATTTTCCTCCACGATTGTTGATTGACTTTATTACAAAAAGAAATAAACAAAAAGAGGGGAATCTAGGCAAAAGGATTACCAAGTAATTGTGAACTACAATATACTGCCTCAATAAACCAAGGACTTAACATACGTGCAGGCAATCTCCCTGAATGTTATTTTCGGTGTATCACAGTATAAAAGGCGGCCGACTCGGTTACCTATGGATAAATAGCAACCTAATGTAGTCCTCCCAAATATACTCGAAAGTATGTGGAGGTCCAATTTGTGTTAGCACTATCTAATGCGAAACCGCATAGTGAGAGAATTCCTTTATACTTTTCGTACGATAACACCGCCCTATATACCTGGAAGTATGTGGATGAGCTACGATATACTTACATACGTGGAATGAGGTATCACACTCGGAATGTATCACAAACTATTAACGACAGCTGCTATGTTTAATGACGATGGAACACGTCTCTAGCCTAGACCTCTAAATTTTATGCGTTAAGTTACAATGCTCCATTACGTTAATTGAGATAAATTTTAGTTGATCTTGTTTAAAAGTTTTCATTTTAGGTTCACCGCGTGATGTTTCTGAAACTCCTAGAACGCAACTAAGATGAAAAACATTCTTTTCATTTGATTTAAACAATGAAAACTGTAACTAAAAGGGATATAGCAATTAGAATCTTTAAACAAAAATCATAGAGCACATCTAATGCAACTTTCCCTATACTATTCCTACAAGCACACACAAACTTCTAAATGCATTATGCATGTTTTTATTTTCATTCCTTTAATGTTTAGATGAACATAAGGAAACTAAATGCACAAACGATCAATTGATGATTTTCACAAGAAACGAAGACTTCACAACAATTTCTTTTTGAAAGAAATGAAGACTTTACGACAATTATTTTCAGAAAAGACTAATCGATGTAAGCTAACTTTGACAATGAATAGATAATGATAAAGAAATCCCTTAAGAAACACTAAACAATCAAGGTCAAAGTAGGGCTAGGAAAAGAAATGCAAATTGATTTTAGAGCCATAGAAAACATTGATCTTTCAACAAACAACATCAGAAGAAAATTTGGAAAAAACCAAGCAAAAGATGGGTTTTTTAGCTTGACAAGGATCAACATAGTCCTGAGTGGGAGAAAGTGCACTGCAGAGCACTATCTTTAAGCTAAGGCTACTTTGCAGTGCATTGTGTCAAGACCAACATTATGTTGATGCCAGACAACCCAATCACCAGACATTTAAGCACACTTTTTGACCAAAAAAAGCTTCAAGATGACTGAAAAGAGATCAATGAAGTCAAGTAAAGTCTACTAGGATGTAATATGATAAGGATAAACTACTATGAATGACGGTCTTATCCCCAGTATGGTCGCCAATTTGTTATATGAAATGTATACCTACAGATAAGTACATCTTCTCTAAGTGGGTAGTTACACTTAGAACAACAGAAGTAAAGGTGTTTAAGATTTTCCTACAATAGATAGATAAAATAAAGGAACCTACTTTTGATCCTTCGCTTCCTTTGATCTCCTTTGAGTTGCTCCCATCGCTCCCGCTCAAACTGAATTCGCTCAATTGATACCTGCCAATGTAAACAGAAGACGACAACAATCAAAGCATATGATCTATCTATTATAAACAAATGGAATTGACAACATTTGAACATTCTTTCATCATAGATATGAACAAAAGTATGGTAAAAGGAACAAACAACTTTATTGATTCATAGAAGGAGAAGTTACACCTAATGTGGTTCGATCCCGTGTCACTCATCTAGCTTAGTCCAAACCCTCATCACACCAATAGCACATCAATCCAGTAGCATAAAATTACTTGACAATTTTTTCAAGTCTAGAACCAACAATATTTCTCTATAATATCCAAGTTCTAGCCTCCTGATCACTATGATGAGTGGTCAATTTATAGGGAAATGCAAGTGGTTTTGTCATAAATAGGGTATTGAATGGTTTTCCATAATTGGAGTTAGTTTCCATGGAGAAAGGGATGAGAGGATAGAGGGTTGAATGTTCCATAGCCTATCCAAAAACGAGCTCATAGGATGAGATAAGAGTTGGGCAGCTTTCTAGAATGCTCTAGAATTAAGAAATATTCCTAGAATCCGATGCCAATTTCTCTCATTCTCACCCAACATAGGTATAAGTGGGCCTAAGTGCACTGCAGTGTAGGTCTAAATGGGCCTACCTACCATGCAACGTAGTTTCCCCTGACCAAGGTTACGCTGGTGTTCCAAGGAGGCATTTCAACAGGGTTTCAAGCTAGGAAACTTTCATGGATGAAAGAATTCAATATGATGACTTGTCTAGGGCATGTAGCAACTGAATATGATTTGATGAACCCTATTTGTACTAATCTGATTGTCGGGAGTGATGCGCCCAAATAGACCTATAACATATAGCCAAGGGTGAAACTGATCCTTGTGATTGTTCGACTTGCCTCATGACTCTTTGACTTCCATGACATTTTAACTTTACATCACTCTTCATATGACAAATGGGTCTTTTGGACTTTCATGTTACATTACATTGATCAAAAATATGGCACATAGTAGGGATATGGATGACATCACTCATGACAAGACTCGACATGATAATGTTGGTACATTCGTGTTGCTGTTACTGTGCATGTCAAGCTGTAGTGCTATTGGGTGATGGATGTCCTCATGGTGTATCACAACTTCACCTCCGCATGGAAAGGTATGTAGAGTCTTCGATGGTCGTTGGGTTCGCTTGATGTTTCATTCACACATTTCTCCTTTCTTGTATGTTGGCATGATGGACAGGTTCGTCTATTCGTGAAAAGTGTATGTTCGTCTATCTGTCCATATACGATCACATCTTCGCATGTTCGTCCATCTGTCCGTCCACGAACACATCTTTGCATGATTTTCCATTTGCGAATACATCTCTTTGCATGCATCGTTTGTTCATACGTTCGCAAACATGTCTTATTGCATGTACTCCCCTTGTTCATCCCATTTGTCGTTGCACCATGTTTATTTGTGTACCTATATCTATAGTTATGCATGACGAGACAACATCAAATCCATAAACCTCCTAGTCCGCCATGATGCATGACCATTTCGAATGTAGGTGACTGGGAGAGAAGACAAGGCTACGAAACCGCGTAAGGCAAGTTTCGAGTTGGGATGTAGGCTTTGGGCATTGCTGGTGAAAACTATGCAGAAGTCATTAGGAGAAAGTGACAGGCAATCTAGATTGACAGTGACTATTTGCGGAATCTGGCTCAGCTGGAGGACAAATCTATGCAATTTTTGGGAGGAGCAGTCTGGATTGCAGGAAGGTTGGGCAGACAAAATATGCACAATTTTTGGGAGGAGCAATCCGGGTTACAAGAAGGTTGGGTAGACAAAATCTATGCAATTTTTGGAGGGAGTGAGTAGTAGGAGCTTGGCAGCAAAAATTGTGTAGTTCCTGGAGGGAGATGGCCGTGGGCTGCTGGGAGCTTGGCAGCAAAAACTGCACGATTCTTGGAGGGAAATGGTAGCGAGCTGCTTGCAGAAAAATTGTGTTGATGCTAGGAGGATGACCTGCTGACCACCTCTCTATAGTTTCTGAGTTGAGCGAACTGCTGGGCAGTAGAGGGCTTGCTCATGAACTCTGTGTAGTTTTCCGGGTGAGCAGTCGGTCGACTGACTAGTGGGTTGGATGGGAAAATTGCGCAATTTTCTAACGGAGACAAAGATGGGCACTAGGTGTCTGTCCAGATTGTCTATGCAATTTTCTCAGTCAGCAAAGCAGGCATGATCTACAACCTCTGCATAATTTTTGAGGGGAATGAGTCCCTGGATGACTGTCGGGTCAAACTCTCCGGTTGACCAGTAGGAGGGTTGATTGATCAGCTTGTGGGCATCACAACTTGAAATGGCTTGCTAGGTGCTTCTGCGATGTTCTTGGTGACAATCGACTGAGTCGATGGCGGGGTGAAGGTATGGTTGTTAGAGGGTGATCTGGTCATCAGAACTTCAGCAAAATGACTAAGTATGTGAGCGAGTGAAAAGGTGCATACATGATCTTGCAAACATACACATACATGACTCAAACCATCCAGACACACATGCTCAAAATGATCGACTGACGTTGCAAGTCGACAAGCACGATGCTTGTGATTCACCATTGGATGACCGCGACGGTGCTTGCGTGATAGTGTATATGAATCCATGTGTCAGTGCGATAGATGTTTACATAGTGAACATAACATGTACACATGAAGCAGAGACCTTGTGTATGACCAGAACATGGTCTCAAGCAAGACATTGTTACCAACATGCAAACACTTCCCTTTGAGAAGTTAAGCAAGGTGGGTGCAAAGACTTACACAAGCCCACGGGGTGAGCCTGAGTGCATGGAAATATCAAGTGAAACCCTCAATGGAGGCTTCGGAATTGGATGCGGGCCAAAATTTTGGAGTGTGTTGCAGCCGCTACAACAGAAGTGCAATACAAATACAAGGCTTCATGAAGCAAATACATGACTGTGATAAGTACATAAGACTAATATATGACTCTTCCAGAGCATACCTATCACCAACCAATGATTCTATGGACCCAACTTACATCATTCACCCAATGCAACATGGCTATATCAATGATATCCAATACAAAACGTGATTTTGACAGCCAATAGCCCATATATAGTTAAATTTGACAAATTTTATAGTACATACTAGCTAACATCGGTCTCTCCATGAATAATGCACCAAAATATGAGGCAATGATGATACATGGATTTTACAACTGCACACAAGTGTTCTCTCCTCTATGCATGCCCAATACAATGATATGGGGCAATTTCATGACATCCATGCACAATAATATTCGCTTTATGCAGCAATAACAACATGAGTATAATACATGACATGTGATAACACATGACTACTCTCAATACCTCAGCCAAAAACAGGAATCTCAACAACAACATATGTGGAGCTCTCAATAGTATATGAAAGTAATATCAATGAAGACCTTTGTATCATCTCACAAGCCAATATGTATAGCAACAAAATATGACTCATCAACAACATATCAACCATACCAACAATGAACTCTAAGTAGCATAATCATGGTAAAAGCACTAGCAACGACCATAATCCACATAAACATCTACAACATAATGATCTGAGAGTAGCTACATGAAAATCACAACATAATTATAACATCATATAAATCCCCATCATCAGTACACAATAAGCCATCATTGAGTCTCAACAACAACATACTCCTGTAGCATCAATAATAGCTTTAGGCAACAAATTAGCAAGCCGAAAAAGCATCATTAGCAATAGATGAACCAATACAACAACAATATCTCCAAAATCATCAATGTGTGACCAAATAAGTAGAGCATCCAAGAATAAATCTAAGCGACAACAATAACAATATAAGAGTTTCCAATAAAGGCATCATCAACAACTCATCATCTCCTTGACCTCATGCTATTAAGATCAATACACTCTCTCCTCATACAGTGAGATCAAAATCCCAAGTATCAGAAGCATTAGAACCAAAACACCATAGGCAATATAGATACTCTCATAAGACTCAAGCAACATCATGCTCTATCCATGCATCAACAACAATATATGCCTCATATTCCTAGCCATCACACCATATACTAACTAAACATCAATACTCAACAATAACCCATGATAATACATGACACATATGTAATATATCGATACTAACTTTGGCATGCAAGCATATGACCATATATGAATATCCATGAGGCAACCACAACAAAACTTTTCTCAACATCTTCTTGCAATAAACCAATGTCAAATAGATGCATAAAAAGCTCCTCCACAACGAACATAATGCCAACAATCTGTAGATCCATTAGAAGTAAGAATGCTTCCCTTCTAATACATGATCACAAAATTATGAGTAGATTCACCATTAGTAGCATAAATCAAACGAAACTGTTATAAATGATGATACAACAACATTCTCCTAGAATATGGTCACAAGCCCTCACTGCATATATTAGTCGTAAAAAATCTACAATATAAATCATCTTCAAAAAAATATGTTGTGGCACATCATACATGTATTAAATCAACTCTTTGACCATATGCATAAGATCAAATACATGGTTTCCATGTCCTTAAAAATATCATAAGAATGAACATATAATTCTAGCTTTTAGCAAATGTGTGACTGATCCAACTACTGACAAATTGAAATGAAAAAAATAAATACTTCTAACCTCAAGAAGCTCCCCCTGAGCTCATGCATCTCCTTCCTCATACACAAATTTGTCTCCATGCAATCTCTCCGATATGGCTGCACCTCCAATGGTCTACATGCAACTCAAGATGCGGCCATATGGTCCCCCAAAGACCATACATGCCTTAGTTTTTAGGTGGGAGTCTCTTGCTACTCCTTTCTCCTCCAAACTTTGGTGGGCTAATCTTTGACATGCACATCACTCTCTTTCTTCTTATGTGGTTGGCCTTGCATGACTTTCTCCCTTCAACTAGATTTCTTATAATACATGGGTAACTTGCAATCGCCTTATGGCCAATGCTATGATCACACATGTAACACCTTATGTGATCGAAAAATGGAGAAAAAGACTCATATCTCTAGTTGACCTACCTTCTAAACTTCGCATATTCTCTATAGTCAATAGCCATATGGCCAAAATCATTGCATGAGAAACAATAACCATAAAAAGGACTATTATACTTGATCTCTTTCCTTTACAATGTGCTGCAACATTCCAATTTTCTGACAATTGAAGCATATGATATCTCTTAAGAGTGCAAATGATCTTCTAGGTGAAGATGCTCTCCTTGACACATTGTTTTGCTCCTTTCTTGGTTGTTGGTTTTTCTGATGACTCCTTTTTCACGTTGCTACTAGCTGCTCCAATATTTCCTAATTTGCTTGTAGTTTCTTGAGTGCTAGATCTAGTCATTTCTAATTCTTCTCTTGCAAATTCTACTTTAGCTTTCAATGCTTCACATTTTTATTTTATCTTCTTCATCTAATTGCTCGCTTCCTCTTTATTTCTTCTTGCCTCCTATAACTGGGGGGTTTTCTTCCCTAGTTCACTTCTCAATGAAACCACTTCATCCTCTAGTCTTTGATACTCATCTTCCTTTTCCTTATACGGTTTCCTCATTCCTTCTTCAATTTTCCTTCCATCCTTCAATTGAGTTTTTAAATCAGAATTTCTTCCTTGAAATTTTTCTTTCTTTCTTCAAGAATTTGACATAGTTTCTTCAAATATCTATTTTCAAGTGACAACCTTTGTACTATAGCTAATGCTATGATAAGTTGACTTTGATCTTCAACTAGTCTCCCTGTTTCTCCATCGTCGGTATTAATTTCTTCTCCAAAAGGATTACCTCCACTTCTACTTGAAAGATTAATCTCAACCAACTGGTTATCATCTTCTAACCCATCAATATCAAGAGCATCATCATCACTACATGTGCGAGAGGAACCTCGTAATTCTTCACCATTCTTGACCAACAAAAAGAAGGGTTATTCTGAATATGAAAATTTTCTGACTTGTTTGTTGCTCTTCTTCTTATGAGACATCTTCTCTTTGTCCTTGGCCATGATCCATGTTCTAGTCTCGAGCGGTTAAGTTTCACTAGAGAGAACCCACTATGATACCACTTATTGGAAATGTAGATCACTACTGAGAGGGGGGTTAATCAATAGTGATGACACCTATTATTTTATGGTTCCTTTAACATCCATAAATTGAAACACATAGAGAGAGAGAGAGAGAGAGAGAGAGAGAGAGATCACAACGTGATTCAATAGAAGGAGAAATATTGCTTAATATCCCTCCCACCCTCAGGGATTCGAGAAGCAACAATCGATTTCACAGTTGACTCAGTCGGTCCAATATTAGCAACCGACACAAAACCATAAAAATAGTCAACGCATGAGACATCAATGTTTTTTGGTGGAAACCATGAAGGGACAAAAACCACTTGTTGTTGTTGTGTTTCTTTATTATTATTATATAATAAAATCTTTTACATCTTTCAGCTGGCCCTCACTGGCTAGGAGCCACTACCCCTTTGATAGTATTGTTGGCCACCACCATCTAGGAAGCCTCTACACACATGACTTTGTAGGGCACCACCAACTAGAAGCTACCAGTCCCTATAAGCCTCACCCAACCACCACTAGACTTAGATCCAACCTCTATAGGATGGAGATACCTCTCCCAATATACCTTTTTCCTAGCCACCTCCAGTAAGGAGAAACCACCCTTTCTTGTTCAGCCACTACTTAACAAAGGTCCCAACCTGCTCAAACTCTCAAAGGCATGCCTTCATTCATTTTCAAGCTAGACTTCAAGGAGAACTACACAACTCAATAAAAACACATCAGTCCTTTGCAAAATAATAAACCTGTCCAACACAAACACTGCATATGGTAGTATATTGAATGCACTATCAACAATAATATTCTAAATGATCTTCAATCATTCCTTACTTCATCTGCTCGCTCTCTACATAAGATGCTGTCTGGAACACACTTTTGGTACCTTCTACAACTCCTGCAAATTGTTTCTAATTTTTTGCATAATGTTCCTCACAACCTGCACTCACTTCTCTTCTCACACTTAACCAACAATACAACCAACCTCAACTCCTCAAAGCATTCTCCAATATATATTTTTCTGGAGTGATTAAGACAACAATTACAAAATAGTATTGAACTCAACAACTATATTTCCTACACTCTTTAATTGGTTCGGTATTTTGAACATTTCTCTTCCTTGATATGATCTTCCATGATCTTCATTGAATGAGAGATCTTATCAACTTTAACCATCTTCTAGATGACTCCCTTATACTTTTGACCCATTATGAAGTCAAAAAACCAAGTATATGCCCCTGGAATTGAATGAGTTGTACACATATTTCGGGAAATTCACTCTAGAAGGGGTAACACAGGCAATACATTGGAGAAGTGAGTTATAACACATGTTTCTCCACTATGACCCAAGTAATAACATAGGTTTCTCCACTATGGCCTGAGTTGCCCTGTTTTCCAGCTCAAACCTCACTCAAACATCAATCAAACTACATCAAACTTCTGGCATACCTTCTTCAACACTTGTAGAGCTTCTCCAAGCCTATGTCAAACCTCTAATCATGTCAAAGCCTCCAAATCTGTTCAACTAATCATCATGTCAGAACCTCCAACCCTGTTCAACTTCCTCAAGACATCATCATAAGGCTCTAGCTTGCCAAGTACCTCTGCATCTTGCTACAATTCCACTGCCACTCACCAAGAGTGTGAAAGTATCTATGTTGACATCATCACAAGGCAAAAAATGCTAAGTGCTTGTTGACATCAATGCCAACATATTTATCTATTTCTTTTAATTCTTTGTAATGTATTTATTATTGTTACTTT
>APFE030677591.1:165187-215602 GCA_000404065.3 Pinus taeda
TTTGAGGGTTGGATTTGATAAGAATAGAATCACGCTTTGTAGGATTTGAACCTATGACATCAAGTTTTGGAGACCTACGTTCTACCGAACTGAAGTAAGAGCGCTTTCTTTAATATTCAGAGATAAAGGAAAAATACATTTTCTCTGATACCATGTAGAATTCCTATGGAAACTCTGATAGATCTAGAATTCTAGTTAAAATAAACACAAGTAATTTGCTGATATCCAAGAGAGAAGAGAAAGAATTTGCTCCATAAAATCAATGTATTAAATTAATGAAAAATAGTAATACATGAGCAACCAAACCTCTAATCCCAAAGGGAGGTGGTTATAAATTGTTGAATATAGAAAACTGGGAAAAAACTAGCAAAAGACTAGAAAAGGCTAAGAAAAGCTAAAGGGAGGCCTAAAATAGCAACAATGACTCAAGACAACCTATGCCAACTATCAACCACGAGGAAAGTATGAGGAGGGGCGTATTTCCCAAGGAAGGCAACTTTAAAACATGCTAAAATGGTCTGAGGGACCAAATCCCTTGATTTAAGGGGGAATCTTCATGTGGGGTGCCAATCCTCAAATAACTCAAGTGGATGAGGTGTGGTTAGGTGTGAACATGCACTTAGATGTCTAAATGGTTTAGGAAAATGGTTGGACCAATATTTCCATAATATTAAGCCTTTAAAGGCAAAAAACAAGGGAAAGTTGGTCCACCAAGCTAGTTTACCAGAAACCAAGTGTGAACATGATTTTTAGTGCATGTGGCTAAGTTAAGGATACTTAGGCTAAAAAATAAATGTAGATGTTAGGATTATATTCCAACAATACTTTTGTCTTATTTTCAATTGCTTAAAAAAAGATTTTGATAGTAGTTATTCTTACTGAGTTTAGGCTTCTGTGATTTATAATGTTTTGATGAAATTTTTCTAGATTAATCACAATAGAAATTGTTAATCCGAAAGAATTTCATCAAAAGCAATTATTATTATTATTATTATTTTTAATTCTATGGAAAAGCTATTTTTCAAAAACTGGTTTGCTCCACTCTTAAAAGTTATAGAGATTCGACAAAATTTGAGTTCTTGTATAAAGACTTATAACAAAACACTAGAAATATGAAAAAACAAAATAGGCACTAATGATATTACAAGGACACTCCATGGATTCAATCTTGACCCCATCATTGAATTCATATACATTGATAGAGCACAGGGGAAGATCGAGTGCTTCTTTGGATAGTGCATGTCATTTAGTTCTCGTAGAATATGATTATATGAAATCCAATCAAATGTCATGTAGAAGTTATTATGATCCAATGTTTTGTACTGTGGCCCTTCTATTGCACTAATCAATGATTAGTTTAGAGTCTTCGATAACCTAGAGCCTAGAGATGTTTTTCTTCATGGAAATTTCAAGGAGAACCCAGAGCTTGATGAATTCTTCCTCGTTGTTTGAGCCCCTGATAGGTGAGTATCTACAATATAAGAAATATGTTTGATTGAAATAGGTAACCACTCCAACACCACATCTGGAGTAGTGTCCTCTACTTGCTCTGTCGAAGAAGCCCTGAGGAATATCATAATCAATCTCAGGCATGTGCGACACTTGTTGTGGAGCTATCTTTTGCTCAAATTTGTATTCTTTGTCTCAGTAGATAACTTTTGTTGCACATGGTTCTGTATATGTTTCCTTATTTTGTAACAAGATAGAATTGTGAACTCTCCAAATTTTGTATACCACAATGAATGGGAGTAATCTATAAACTGTCATGGATATTCCACTAGACAGTTTGTCACAATAGATATGATAATATTATATTAAAAATATGAGATTCTACACTATTACAATTTTATTTAATTTTTAGGTCTGTAAAATTAATTAAAGGTAAATCAAGCAGAAAAGTAGAGAACGAAAAAATAAGCTCACACACACATAATACACAAGATATGATCTTTGGGAAACCCTTTCGAGAGAAAACTTAGCTGGAAGGTGAGGCCGCTTCACTCTCTTTCTCTGTTTGAAATATGGCTGCAAATACAAAGAAGTAATGTATGTGGCCCGTGGGATCCTACAATGCACAAATCCTCTCTGTGTGCTTTGCCTCCTATCTCTCTTGGCTATCTTTGTTCAACTATGTAACAAAATGTTCTTGAAAGAATGGAATGCTCTTCTTCCTAGTGGCTCAGTTATAACTCAACCCGATAGCCTACTAGTGGTTAAGTTTGACTACATCAACTCTTAGCTAGAGTTACAAAATAGACTCTTTTAGAGTATTTTACATCACAAACATGTGGCTAGCCCCTTTTCCATGAATATTGGGGCTGACGTGGCATCCTGCCGAACTATAGGTGTGAAAACAGGAAGGTCAACTTCTGAGTGGCATAACGTTTGCATGCGAACTTCGATTGATGCAATTCTTGCGCCATTGGAAATCTTTCAGTATGTAAAATAGCATGAAAAGTTGTTATGCTTTAGCAGTAGAGTTTTACCCCCAAAAGACAGCGTTTGATGCCTTAAAACGTTCTCGGAAGGTTTCAGACCCTGTTTTGCCAAACTGGGTCCCACCGGTAAAATGGTCCCGTGAGTTGATTCCTCCACTTTTCCCCTCCAAATGCATCAAAATGAATGAAAAACATTATAATGATCCAATTCGGAGTAGGGAGACCCAAGAGTGAATGGATAGACTTATATAATAGCCATTATTTGATTTGACCTATGAGAGAAGATGAAAGTCAATGGGATTTTGGATTAAGATCTAGACGAATGATTGTGAAAGCTTGTGATACATAATTTTGACTTACAGAGAGGTGGAGGGGTAACTTTTCATGAGATTTGCAGAGTGGGCACCTAGTAGGGGTGGACCAAGCATGTTTGGAGAGGACTTCCCAAGTAAGAAGTTTGTTTCATAGAGCTAACCATGTGGTTATCTTTGTGTTGACAGTGCTTGAAGCCGCTAGTGGTAAAGAGGTCTCCTCAATATGAAGTCCCAATTAGACCTCACACCATTTGGGATAAGAGCACCATCTGAAATATGGGCATGACCGCCATTATGTTGATCTTACGGATATGCCTTGGTTGCAATAAATAGTACAAGTGATCATACACATAACCTTGAGGTCAACAAGTGAGTAAGCTTTGTGAGACACCAATTGTAATGTATAAAATGGCCTTCCATTGAAGGGAAAGAAAAAGTGAGCCTCAAACAAAAAAATCATTGTACTCATAAAAAAGACACACAAGAGAAAGGAAAGACTCATTACTTAACCTACAAAATTGATCTGAATTAGTTCCTTAAACCTTTCTCATGACTGTTTCAAAATTATGTCCATTCAAATCTTATGAATAACAAGTATCAAAAATGACCTCTGGACAATGGCAATTGTGGCCTGCACAGAACAACGAGGACCCTCGGTCAAAGTGCACTGATCGTTGTCCCATGGAGACTGCGCATTGACACAAATTGGCAATCGGAAGCCCAGATCCAGAAACAAAGGTAGTTTCTGATACGCGGTGTGTCGCAGGACAAAACCCTCAGAGAAGGAAAGCCCCGAGTGCTCGGTCACGAAGAAAATACAAAAACCGTGTGGAAACCATTAGAGCCAGGTCCCACGCCCAAAACTAGTAGGATATGGCATGCACTTTGAGCAGTAAGCGGGTTTGGCCGAGTTCAGCACGATGCCATACATTGGGTAATGCGTGCCCAGCGGATGAGAGAGAAAACTGCTTACATTGCGTGAGTAACAGTCAAACAACTTACCCACACGATATAGACGGAGACCGTAGGATCTGGAGGCTCCAGACCAACGACAGAGAATTAACCTGATGGATGACCTGATTCGACGGGAAAATAGAGTGAGGCACATAAAGATTTGAGGTCCAGCATGACCAATGAGCTGGCAGAAGGATCAGTTTCATGGGAAAATCCTGGAGTAACGGAAATAACGACCATTCAAAAGAAAACTGACACTCAGTCCATAAGGCGATAAGTGGCCACCTCTCTGTGTAGCATTACACAACGATGATGACGCAGAGCAGGGGAATCCCAATGGATAGAGGCAGGCGATCCAGAGAGCCAGGAAGAGGCAACGAATAGTCAGGGAGTATATTGGCTTTAAGCCACGAATAGACAAAGAACAGGGGGGAACAGAAGTAGAGAAAGAAGCGAATTGCAGAGAACAGAGAAGTTGAGCTGACCTGCAGAGCAAAGGCAGCATCGAGCAGATAGAGACAGAGAGAGTCTGAGAGTCTGTGAACTCTAGAGATGGCTTGATAGGTTCAAGCAACTCCTTTGTGTATACCTGTCTAGTATTGAGTACCAAATTGGGCTCATACCATTGATACCAATTGAGGTCGAGATCCAGTAAGGGGGAGACTATGTACTCTAGAGGCTTGTGGAATCCAAGTACCACCCTACTGATCATCATCTGTTAAGTGAGACTCAAATTGAGCTCCTTATTGTAAAATCTCTAATTTAAGACACAATAGAAAAGGCCACCACTGAAGCTGGACCAGGAGACGTAGCCCAGGAGGATTGGGTGAACTCCTTATTAAATTTGTTGTGTTCTGTATTTGCTCACTGTGTTTCTCTTACTGTTTCAAGTGTCTGTGTACTTCGCAATCTTATCGATCCGTTGCCTAAAATAACATAGACACACCCCAACACATGAGTTTGTAATACCTTCATTAATTAACTGAGATCATTCACGAGTGATTTCAGATCAAGTGGTATCAGAGCTCTTGGGTTGTTTAAGGTTAGACAAGCTTGTGTTGGATTTTACTGTTGAATGTTGACTAGATCAAAGCTTAAATTAGGAGAAGGAGAGTTGGTTGAAACTAAACCCGAGATTGGAAGAGTCTATCCTCAGAAGAAAATGTCAGAGGGAAGTCCCTTGGGGCCAGACCCTCAATTTATAGATAGTTTCCTGGCCATGAGGTCCATGGTAGAGGAAATGTATAAGGACTTTAGGAAACATATAGATGAGGATTCATCAGGCTCCAAAAAATATAAAGGAGAAGAAGAATCTCTCCTCCATGACCACTCAAAAGGAAAAGGGAAAGAAGAAAGATTTCTCACACCTCCTAATAGCCCTGAACATAAAAAGAAGGCATCTTTGATTAAATTAGATGTTAAATTTGATTTACCAATACATGATGGAGAGTTGAATGCAGAGAAGCTGGATAATGATGTGCATTGCAGAGTATCGACTCAGACAAGAATAATATTCAGTTGGCCAACCTATGCCTCGGAGGCACTGCCTTGGTATGGAGGGAAGGCAGGACACAAGCTGACATGAAGAAACATGGTAAGATTCTTTATGTCTGGAGTGAATTTGTTTCTGCAATAAAAAATTAGTTCTATCCACTAGCCTACATGCAGTAAGCCATGATGAGCTGGCAAACTCTTCGCCAATTGAAAGGGAAAAGTGTACAGGGATACACTCAAGAATTTAGGAAAAGAGCTTTGATTCTAGGAATTTCATTAGACTCACCTGAGACTTTGTTGAAGTACATAGGGGGTCTACACAGCTACATGAGGCACATTCTCCTCATGTTAATCCCACTAGTATAGATGAGGTATTTCAAGCTATGCATCTAGAAGTTAGAGGAAAGAATGGGAAACCAGAAGTTGGGGGATTATTCAAACCCATTGCAAGCAAGAATAAGGAGAAAAGAAAATAGAAATGGAAAGAAAGGAAGGCCAATACTGCAGAAAAGACAAAGTCTTCATGCACTCACTATAAAAATGATGGGCATGATGATAAGCATTGTTGGATTCTGCATCTAGAGTTGAGACCTAAGAAGTTCAAGGGCAAGAAGAAGAAGACTGCTACAACTATTCATAAATATTTGGGGTCGGACTCAGGAGATGAAACAACCATTGCAGCCACAGGGATAAGAGGTAAAATTATTGAAGCATCTGCTAGTAATTCTGCATAATCTATTAATGATGAAGAAAATTAGAGAAAAAGACATGAGCTTTTCCATATTCGAGTTGTTTCCAAACATCAAAAGATTGATACTTTGTTTGATAGTGGCTCACAAGTAAATTTAATTTATGAAGCAATTGTAAAGAAGTTGGGATTACTAACTACACCTCACAAGAAACCATACCCATTAGGTTGGTTTAAGTGATAAAGCACAACACAAGGGACTAGACAATGTAAACTTAGTTTTCTTTTGGGTCAACATTTGTAGATGAGGTTGAGTTAGATATAATTCCTCTAGATATATGTGGAATTGTTTTAGGAAGTCCTTACTTGTATGATAGAAAAGCTATTTTCTATAGAGCTGAGAACAAGTATCTACTCCTTAAAGATGGAATTGAATAATTTGTAAGAGCTCATAAGATCAAGAATAATTATACTCTCATAAACTCAGGGCAGATGAAGCGAATTGTAAATTCATGCAAACAATTTTCACTGATGGTTGTAAAGGAAAAGAAACCTGATAAAACCAATGTATTTGAGGGTTGTGATGCTAAATAGAAAGCTGATTTAGAAAACGTTGTTTCAAAGTATGATATCTTGATTCAAGAACCTAAAGGTCTACCACCCAAAAAGGAAATAGTGCATGATATTAATTTGCAGCAAGATGCTCCATTTCCTAACATTGGGATGTACAGGTTGTCCACTTTAGAGAATGCAGAAATCAAGAAGCAGGTGTAGGAGTTGCTCGAGAAGGGGTTCATTAGACGTAGCACATCACCATGTGGGTCACCAATCATTTTTGTGAGAAAGAAAGATGACTCGTGGAGAATGTGCATTCATTACTGAGCACTGAATAAGATGACGATAAAAAATAGTTATCCCCTTCCTCGCATAGATGATCTACTAGATCAGTTAAAGGAAGTTGTTTATTTTTCCAAGTTAGACTTGCATAGTGGATAGCGTCAGGTCAGAGTTGCAGAACAAGATGCATGGAAAACTGTTTTCAAAACAAAGGAGGGATTGTACAAGTGGCTGGTTATGCCTTTTGGCTTAACTAATGCTCTTGCTACTTTCATGAGAATAATGAATGACGTACTCAGACCTTTTGTTGGTGATTTTGTTATTGTATATCTGGACGACATTATTATATTTAACAAAACGTGGGAAGAACATTTGAAGCATGTTAAGCAGACATTAGATGTTTCCAAAAGAGAAAAAATTTATGTTAAACTCTCAAAATGCGAATTTGACAAAACATATTTGAATTATTTGGGTCATATAGTAGGGGATGGTGAATTGAAGATAGATCCCTCTAAGGTGGCAGTCATTGTAAACTGGCCTAAACCCAAATCTGCTACAGAAGTTAGAATCTTCTTAGGAGTAGCACAATATTGGAGAAAGTTCATTTCTAACTTTTCCTTAATTGCAGCTCCCTTACATGCTTTGACAGGATTGAACAAGGTGTTTCAGTGGTGAGACAAATAGCAGAAAGCCTTCAACACCTTGAAAGAAAAGATTAGTACAACACCAATACTAGCACTACCCTATCTTCAAAGACCATTTGAGATCTAAACAGATGCCAGTGACTATGCCATGGGAGTAGTGTTGATACAACACGGTAAACCCATATGTTATCATTCTGAGACATTTAATTCTGCAGTAGTTAACTATCCAACATATGATAAAGAATTGTATGCATTTGTACAAAGTGTGAAAAAGTGGATACATTACTTAATGGGCAAAGAGACAGTCATACATACTGATCATCAACCACTTCAATATCTACACTTCCAAACTAAGTTGCAACAATCAAGACACTATAGGTGGATGGGTTTTCTACAACAGTTTCATTTAGTCATCAGATATAAAAAGGGCATACACAATAAAGTTGCGGATATGTTATCTAGACCTATTATAAATGCATCCACTATACTTGAGCATAATTTAGTACTGCATGAGAGCTACATTGAACAATATGCTCAAGATATATATTTCAAAGATGTATATACAACTTTAAGTCAAGGTAAACGAATAGAAGAATTGGATTATCATGTTAAGGACCGACTCTTGTATCATTGTGGGAAGCTATGCATTCCACAAACTGAAAGAGTAAAGATAATTCGGGAAGCACACACTTCTCTAATATCAGGTCACTTTGGTGTAAGTAAAACAGTTGCACAACTGCAAAGATTTTGTTATTGGCCAAAAATGAATGAGACAGTTTCTAGATATGTAAGAGGGTATACCATGTGTTCTAAAAGCAAGCCTAGCAATAGAAAACTAGGCTTGTACACTCCACTGCCAGTTCCTTCTCATCCTTAGGAAAGTATTTCCATGGACTTTGTTGGAGGACTATCTAAATCTAGGAAAGGTCATGAATATTTATATGTTGTTGTGGATAGGTTCAACAAAATGTGTATTTTGATACCTTGTACTAAACAGATTACAATTGAACAAATTGCAAAGTTGTTCTTTCAACATGTATGGGTTCATTTTGGATTACCCACATTCATTGTATCTGATCGAGACACCTGATTTGTTGAGAAGTTTTGGTCGAGTTTGTGGGAATTGATGGACACCAACCTGAAGAAAAGCACAACCTTTCATCCACAGACAGATGGCCAGACAGAAGTGGTCAATAGGATAGGATCCAGTTGCTTAGAGGCTATTGCAGCAAGCATCCCAAACTTTGGGATGAACATTTGTGTTATGTGCAGCATGCTTACAACTGAGCAAAACATTCTTATACATAGAGATCTCCTTTTGAGACCTGTTTTGGTTTCACACCAAGGTCTCCCTTGGATTTTGTCTTTGGTAAAGACATAGTAGTTGATGGACACAGCGATGTGGACAAGGCAACCAAGTTCATTAAACAAATCCAAGAGATTCACTAGGCAGTATAGGAACAACTGGAAAAGAGCCAAGCCAAATACAAGGCAAGGCATGACAAGCATTGGATGGAGCATAGTTTCCAAGTTGGTGATCAAGTTGGGCTATATATCAACAAAGATAGAATGCAAGGTGAAGGTAAAAAGCTAAAGCCAATAAGGTATTGACCTCTCAAAATACTTGAGAAAATTGATGAGAGTCTTTTCACCTTGATTTACCAGCTTACATGCACATCTACTCAGTCGTTAATGCAGATAGCTTGAGACTATTTGAACCTTCATTAATTGAAGATCCCAAAGAGCAAAGTGAACTGCCTTCTATTGATAATCTGTTACCTGAATATCTCAATGAATTGCAGGAAGACACAGTTCTGGACAGGAAGGTGAGGACGACGCATAGGGGAGATTTTGAGTACCTCAGGATTGGACTCAAGGGTTCAAAGCCAAGCAGTGCAAAGTGGATAGAGAATGGACAAGTGAGACAGTTATATCCTCACTTAGTCAATGCTTGAAAACCAACTTTTGGAGGTCCAAAAATTTTTTCAGTGGGAAGGCCATGATCCGAATTGGATCCTTAAACATTTCTCATGACTATTTCAAAACTATGTCAGATAAAATCCTATGAATAACAAGTATCAGAAATGACCTCTGGGCAATGGCAATTATGGCCTGCACAGAACAACGAGGACCCTCGGTCAAAGCGCGTTGACTGTTGGCCCATGGAGACCGCGCATGGACGCAAATTGGAAATTGGAAGCCCAGATCCAGAAACAGAGGCAGTTTTTGATACGCGATTAGTGCATCGTAGGACAAAACCCTCAGAGAAGGAAAGCCCCGAGCACTCGGTCATGAGGAAAATAGGAAAACCATGCGGAAACCATCAGAGGTGGGTCCCGCGCCAAAACCGACAGGATATCGCGTGCACTGAGTAGTAAGCGGGTTTGGCTGAGTTCAGCGCGATGCCATACACTGGGCGACGCGTGTCCAGCAGATGAGAGAGAAAATTACTTACATTGCGTGAGTAAGAGTCAAACAACTTACCCACACAATATAGACAGAGACAATAGGATCTGGAGGCTCCAAATCAATGGCAAAGAATTAACTCGATGGATGACCAGATTCGATGGGAAAATAGACTGAGGCACATAAAGATTTGAGGTCCAGCATGACCGATGAGCCGGCAGAAGGATCAATTTCGTGGGTAAATCCTAGAGTAACAAAATAGCGATCGTTCAAAAGAAAACTTACACTCAGTCTGTAAGGCGACAAGTGGCCACCTCTCTGTGCAGCGTTACACAATGATGACGATGCAGAGCAGGGGAATTCTAGTGGACAAAGGCAAGTGATCCAGAGAGCAGGGAAGAGGAAACGAACAGTCAGGGAGCAGATTGGCTTTAAGCGATGAACAGAGAAAGAACAAGGGGAACAAAAGTAGAGAAAGAAGCGAATTGCAAAGAACAAAGAAGCTGAGCTGACCTACAAAGCAAAGGCAACATTGAGCAAACAAAGATAGAGAGAGTCCGAGAGTCTGTGAACTCTAGAGAGGGCTTGAGAGGTTCAAGCAACTCCTCTGTGTATACCTATCCGCTATTGAGTACCAAATTGGGCTCATACCATTGAGACTAGTTGAGGTCGAGATCTAGTAAGGGGGAGTCTGTGTACTCCAGAGGCTTGGGGAATCCAAGTACCACCCTACTGATCATCATATTTTAAGTGAGACTCAAATTGAGCTCCTTATCGTAAAATATTTGCTTTAAGACACAATAGAAAAGGCCACCACTAAAGCTGGACCAGGAGACGTAGCCCAGGAGGATTGGGTGAACTCCTTATTAAATTTGTTGTGTTCTATATTTGCTCACTATGTTTCTCTTACTGTTTCAAGTGTCTGTGTATTTCACAATCTTATCGATCCGTTGCCTAAAATAGCATAGACACACCCCAACACATGAGTCTGTAATACCTTCATTAATTAACTGAGATCATTCACAAGTGGTTTCAAATAAAAAATAGTTCACAAGATAACAACAATCATGAAAGAAAATAACAACACACATTCAACAATATATATTATATATATATAATATTATATATTATTATATTATATTATATATATATATATATATATATATATATATATATATAATATATATATATATTATCTTATATAATATATTATCTATATTTATCTAATACTATATATATATATAGATCTATATATATATATATATATATATATATATATATATATATAAACAAAAAATAGTTCATTTATTTTAGTATGTATCGACATAACATATACCACAAACATCAAAAGAATAGTCTTACAACATCCACGATACATGGATGAGACTATGAGCTTCTGATGATTAAGTGAAAGTTCCAAATACCCAATTACAATGGTGAAACACTAGCCCCAATAGTGGAACATGAAGCTACCACTTGCTTCTCCAAATAATGGTCTTCTTTCCTATGCTAACTAGAGAAGGCATAGCTAGCTCTCGAAAATCCAAGCCCTTTGCTTGAGTTATGAGGGTTTTTTTATAACAAGCGAGGTGAACTTTCACCTATCCTTGCGACTCTTGAGAAACCTCATGACTCATGAGCTTCCATTTGTATTTTAACATCTCTTTAACCTTTGAGCTACCTAATGACTCTTCATATTTGCTATGTGACTCTTGGACTTACACTTTACACTTTTATTATTTTTGAAATACAAAATTAAAATATGACAAAAAGTGGTTATTAACCATAAGATAAAATAATTCTCATGTATAAACTTATGGAAATGGTAACTCAATGATGATAACATGTAATTCTGTAGTAAGATATTGGTGCCAAGCTTTGTACTCCGTTGCTATGTGCTCAACCTTCACTGGTACATCTGGATTGTATCCAATTTCCCCCTCCAATGCTTTTGGATATAAGGTCTTGAAATTTGTTTGAATGTTGCTAAAAAACATGATCATCTTCATGTGTATCTTTGCTGGCTCGGTCAGATATCACATAATATATTCTTTGGTCACCTCTAGTTCATCCTGAGTGGTCACTTGTTTGATATTATTCAAGAAATCTCCTATTTTTTGTTGGATAATGCTCATTCTCTTTAGCTCAGTAAATGTACTAATAGAAGGAATCCTGTGAATCTTGACCAAGGAATCCAATCCATTATACAACCACAAATATGTTGTTATGGTGTTGGTAACAAAAGTGTGGATTTTCTCATAAATTTGTAAAAACACCCTAATCTCTACCTTATTTGACTTTGCATCCAGTCTACTCTTTCTGACCAACACCACAACTGTATTCAAATATTTGTTGCCCCAATTCTAGATAACATCTATGACTGCGTCAACTATCTTTTAGGACCTTCGCCATCTTCTGTGACCCTTTCTATACTCCATGTAAGAGCACCACTGCCTCATGGAGAGTGTACATCTCATCATATAACTTCCTCATAATTTTTTCCAAAGGCTTGATCTCTTCAAGTATTGTTTCCTTTAGTTCCATTCTATCGACACTAATGGAAGACAACCTCTGATTCTCAGACATGAGATGCTCCACCTGTTGCCTTACTGAAGCCAATTACTTTTGCCAATGTTTCATTTTCTCTCATTAAGAAATCAACATTCTCCTTAAGGGCTTCCACAAAGGCTTCATTTGCTACTGCAACCGCTCTTGGATTCTTCCTAGTATTGGGCACAATCACCCTTTTTGTGTTGATGGAAACTGGACGATGAGGGTCATTCGAAAAATACCTTCTCTTCTCTTACACTGTTATGCTCTTTAGCTAATTGAAGGTAAAGTTTGAAATGGTCATGACCCTGTCATCCCATGAAGGAACTATTCCCATTTCGTTGAATGGGAGATGGCCACCAGTAAGAGGAGGTGAGGGTTGATAGCTTGTTTGTTCTCCAATCGACATATTGTTTGCTTCTTGATCCTCCTCCTCCTATTCATCATCCACCTGTTGGGCCTGTAAGTCCTCTTCCTGTTTCCCCTTAATTTCTTCCTCTTCTAATACCTTATGTCATTCTTCTTCTCTTTACTTTTGAAAGGCTTCTTCCTCCTATTTCTTTCTAGTCTCTGTAACACCCTCTTCCCACATCTACCCAAGTAACTAGTCAACTGGGGTAAACATGTGACAATAAGTTATTATGATATGATTCAACTCCCTATGTATCATTTAAGGAAGTGGAACCAATAGAAAACATCACACATGCCTTCCACATCAACAACATAACTCCCAGGAGCCATCCCAACCACTCAACTAACCATCCCCTGAGACCAACTAAAGTTTTAGTGCATCAAACCCCTGTGCGCTCCCTTGATATGGACCAATGTGCGTCCAGGAGGCTCCAGGTGCTCCCACAACAAAGGTAGGCGAGTGTCGAGGGAATTTTTCCCCCAGTATTGTACCTACAACTCTAGGATTTGTGCCACTTTTTCAGGCCTAGAGCCCAAGTCACCGTGTATAACTCAATGACACCTTCAGAAATGAATTTACACAACAAAACAATGATAAATTTGTAAAAACATTGAGAAGGACTAGACTAGACCCTTATTAGCCATGACACGCATTTCGTTAAACATGTCACAAACATGAAAGTTACAGGTCTTAATAGCGGAACTGAGCATAGGGTCTCATACTTATCTTAGAATCGCTAAGAAGCATTGATGCCTCAACACATTAGCTGCAATTTCATATATTAGGCGATAGATACATTTCTCATTCATTTATAGTTAAAAACATGATGAGATCCATACATAGCCATTATCATTATACATGTTCATAACCAACATAATAACAAAAGAAATACCAATGAAACAACAACCATATAATCCACATATAAACCAATATAATACTCATGAAATAACAAGGAGAAATAACCTCATATTAATGATGCAAAGGCCAACCAGGTGTGGGACTTCCATGAACCACCCGACTGTAGACATCGTTGAACCAAATCTCTCTTCATCCAGTCACCCCCATGCCACATTCCAAGCATGAATGTGGGATCTCATGGAACAATCCATTAAAAATGAATTAGGGCTTCCAGAGGCACAACCACCTCAACCCATCAAACAATGATTCCACCTCATGGTCAGACATCACAAAACATCACTAGATTGGTCTCTACCCAAGCCTTGAAGGGCTCCAGAGCATTTGTTCCAACCAAGGCTTCCAGGAATAGTAACTCAACCCACAACTGCCACCATGCTTTTAGAGCATTTTTCCAACCAAGGCTTCCAAGACTAGTAACTCAACCCACTAAGGGCTTCTAGAATGTTTGCCCAACCAAGGCTAGTAACTCAACCCAAGCTGTTACAGGGCTTCGTGATCATTTGTCAAACGAGGGCTTCCAAAAACTAGTAACCTAACCCAAGCTGTTACAGGGCTTTCAGATCATTTGTCGAACTAGGGCTTCTAGGAACTAGTAACTCAAGCCAAGCTAAAGGAAACATGAGAACCAACTAGAAAAACAAAGAAATGAACCCACAACACCATGACTATCTAGGAAATGGCAAGGCTAGGAAAATCCACTGTCAATCCAGGAAATCCTCCATGCCAATGACAGATCATGATAAATAAACCACATGCATATGCCATGCATGCCAAAAATAATGAGGAAAACATACATGCAACTCGGTACTTGTAAATAAAACCTGTTGTAGATGCTGATCCCGATGTCCTCTTGCACTTTCCTTCTCTTCCTTTGCCTTATTGCTCCAAAACTCCAAGTGTTCCACACTCTTGCAAGAGTGCTCCAAGAAAACTCGAAGTGTCCAAGAGTATGAGAGAGAGAGAATAGAGAGAGAGCTCCAAAACTGAACTGAAAAAAGTTTGTGAATTGATCCTTAGAATTCTTTTTAATGAGGCCTCTATTTTTTTCATTTTCCTCTTCACATGCAACATGTGACGTTTCACCTCCCTTTTCTCCTAATTTCCTTTATTTTCATAAATAAATGTGCCAAAATGCCATTTTGCCTTTCCAAAGACTTTTCCATTTCCTTTTCCAATTTCCTTAGTCATTAATAAATCACTAGTGATCCCCATCACTATGCATTTGCCCAACATTAAGCTTGGAATAAGTGTCCCATTAACCGTGGTTATTGTTTTTCCTTTATTAAATTTTATTACATGGAATTTTCACCAGGAATGTTATAGTCTCCTCTTCTTTTCTCTTTCTCAACTCCTCCTTTATTCTTTGCATGTCTTCACTTTTCTTCCTTAACCATTCTTCTTTCTATTTCCTTTCATCCTCCTACTTGCATTCCTCTTCCCGTTTCTACCCTTCTTCCCATTTATGATTTTCTTCTTGCTGCTTCCACTAAGTTTCTTCAAATTCCTTTCTTTTCCTCTTTGCTTCAATTTTGCCTTTGGTGTTTGGATCAACTTTGAATTTTCTACTCCTCTCTTCTTTTGGATCATGTAAATTCTTCCTCTTTGGATTGACAACACTATCTCGAGTAGGCATGTCTCGCTGGTTCCCTTTTTTCACAATATATGATATGTGAGCTGTGTTAGAAGGGCTCGCCTAATCACCCGGCCTTGTTGCTATGGAAGCATTGTACCAATTCTTCATCTTCTCCTCATATTCTAGAGAAATAGAGGCATAAAACTAGACAAAATGTAGCTTGGAACAATGTTTTTTGCATACTCCTTTGGGATCATAACTATGGAAACTCATTTCACCAAACTTGAGACAAGTGAGTTCTTCAACTTCTGCTTCTGCTGCCTTCAAACTCTTCAGTTCATAAGAGCCCTCTTGTAAGGGAAGAATAGGCCAGAGTGCCTTCTTCTTCATCTTCTTCTACACCAGTTGTGACAGTCCTGAGCAAAGCTGATATCTAATCTCCTGCATGACCACCTTATCAGTCACTTACTTCGACAAAAGATGTGGTGAATTTTGGGAACCAAAGAGCCTAATATAGGTTTCTTGGGAAGAATCAAACCATTCTACAACTTCAATAACTGCTTCCTTGGCATGATCTATCATGCAGGGTGCATCTTCTTCAATAATCATATGATAGAGTACAACAAGGAAATGCTAAACTAGTTTGGCATAAAATCCCCTTTAATTGATCATGAAAGTAGCCTACATTAAATGCTAACATAGACCTGTTGTCGAGTCCACTACCACTCTAGAACTAGAAACTTGTTTCTCACATAGATTCCATTAAGCAGGTTTGCAAACATGAAGAACCGTGTTTGCTTATGTTTTGCATCCTTCTTCGCATTTGATATATTAATTTGCAGCTGTTGGGAAAATATTTTCGACCATTTAAATATATTGTCTTCTATGAATATCGTGCAAAGCATGTAGCTCCGTCCTTCATCACAAAACTTAGTGGTTTCCCATCTATATTGTATACATCACATTGTCATGAGGTACTGATAAACCTTCTTTAATGGTTTTATCTTATAGATCCCCTTTGGCATTTGGCGAAATTTGGTTGGTTCCTACCACCATGATCTAATCACATCCCTGGTAATATTTAAATGATCCAAAAGTACATAATACTGAGAATTAAGGTAAAATTCTAGATTTGGTTGTCTGTAGTATGAGTGTAGATCATGTGGTCAGAATG
The DNA here is from genome assembly GCA_000404065.3 of Pinus taeda. Taxonomy (NCBI): domain Eukaryota; kingdom Viridiplantae; phylum Streptophyta; class Pinopsida; order Pinales; family Pinaceae; genus Pinus; species Pinus taeda. Next base: position 181,590 of record APFE030677591.1, read on the forward strand.
ACATGAGCTCCTGCCAACTTACACTACTAAGAACCATGTTCTTGGTGTCTTAGACCCTGAAAATTCCATCCAATTACTATTGCACATGGTAACAACAAATATCTCTAGGCAATTCTATGGAATTTGGATCTCCTAACCTTGATCTAAAATTCCTTGTCTTTGATGTCCTTTGGGAAATCTCTCTTGTTGAAAGCATATTTTATGGTCAACCATGATATAGTGGTGGACTTATCCATAAATCACTTGGTATTTTCCAAGATAGGTTCTCTTCATTTAGAACTCTCTCTAGGACCTTCAGTACTTCTTTCAGCAGCCTCCTTAGCTGGTATTTATCTTGTGACTGAAGGCATTGTGTCTATGGAGGATGTGAGATTGATCAGTTCCTGAGTGGTAGCATTTGGAAGTGGAGACACACTCATGGAAACACAAAGTCAGTTCCTTAGATAATCACCTAATATATCAAGCTATCAAACATACAAGGCAGTTACTTGGAGGAAGGATTGCACAAGATCTGAGGACAAGAGGAAAAATTGAGGCAAGAGTGACCTGTTTGGTCACTGGAAGTTGCATTCCACAATGATGGAGACGGGAGACTTTGCATGCTTGATCAAAAAAGGTAAGGTTGAAGGCTTGAAGCTTATGATTGTAGAATGTGTAATTTGCTGAGAGAGAGGGTTGCCTGATTGCATAGTTCACATCAACAGTGGACAGAGGGTGACTGACTACTAGATGGAAGTGTACAATGTGCAGTTGACGCCAAAGATTGAGTAGTGCACAGTCACAGAGAACAGGGATGGCACCACTGCTGATTAGAATTGAGAAATGAACAATTGTAGAGTGGGAAGTCTTGGGAGGTGTGCATTTCAGATCAATAGATAACAATGCTTGAGGAATGCATAGTCGTAGTGATGAAGAGGCAGATCAAGTCAAAATTTAGCTAAGTATGAATCAACAGTAAGTGATGAGGATTGTAATAAGATCACCATGCATAAATAGATTGAACTACAATGATCACTAGAATGTGAAAGGACTTGAATGTGAAGCGACACTAGAAAGCAAACATGCAAGAGAGAAAAACAAATGCAACAAATAAATATAGAAAAAGAGACACTTGTTATTTAAAAAGTAGGAACAAATGACACTTACAAAAGCAAAAATGACAAAGTTACAGTAAAAGAAAATAAAAGTGACAGTTACAAAACTTACCTGAAATAGTGGTGCACATGCATTCAAAAGCTCCTTGTGCTCAAGGAATGTGCAGAGCTCCAAATATGGGTGTGAGAATAAGCTTTGAGTTAGCTTCTTATTTATGTGAGCACACATATACCTAGGGTTAGGGTTTGTGCATGCATGTTGAAAATATAGGAGCTAAAGTTAGTTAGTTGCCAATGTGGCTGTGTCAACTTTGGAAATTATGCCACACTAACGACAAGTGGTGCATAATATCTATCCACAAAGAGTGCACAAATAGATCCTCAGTGAATGCACAATTCATTGTCTCAGGGAATTACACAGTTCATTGGCTCAAGGGATTTCACAGTCAACAAACAGAAGGGATTGTGTTGTTTCCTATCAGAAGGGACTACATAGTTCACTGTTAGAGGGAGTTGCATAGTTTCTACTGTCAAGGTATGCACAATCACTGCTATCAGGGAGTGTGTAGTTATGACTGGTAAGCAATGATTGTCAACTTGAAGTGAGAAATTAGGGTTACAAGCTAGGCATGTAAGGTCAAGAAGTTGTAACACTTAGGATCATTAGAAGATGACTTGACACTTAGGAAAATAGAAACAAGGATGACTTCAAGCAACTCAAAATGACAGTTAACAAGTCTAGAAGGAGCCTCCAAAATTAGAGTATAGGAAAAATTTTGGAGGGGGGTTGTAGCAGCTACAACACTTAGCGATTCATTGGAAGAACCCCAACCTTTTTTTCTAAGTCCAACTTTATACATAATGTCTATACTTTAGGAAGTACTTTTTTCATCCCATTGATCACCATAGTTTCTTTACTTAGCCCACTGACAGATGTAGTCTCCTCTATTCCTCTCATCATCTTAACACATTAATATAGAAATTCAAACTTCAGTTGTTTCTATTAGGGAGTAGTAGTATGTAGACACACAAGTTTAAGATGCCGAAGTTTTAATGCCATCTCTGGTGTTTCTCTGTTTCTAGCAAGCATATTTAGTATCCCAGTGGAGTCACTTCAAGGAATCACAAACATTTCTTCGCTGCGAGCTGTTGAGTCACGAAATGGGTATGTATTTACTATTAATCTCATCATCTTTTTCCTCGATTCTTATCTTTTCCATATCTTAATACACTAATACATTAAGGAATTATGGTAAGAAATGTAGGAATTATTTGCAGTTATGATTTAGCTAACTTTACCCTTTTTATGCAGGAAAGTGACAAAAGGAACAATTGTTGTTCCTTGACATTGGAACAACAAAATCCAACAAGTAAAGGAAGGAACAAGTCAGTTGCAGATAAGGCTGAGAGCAAATTAGAGGGATCAACGCAAAAAGGGAAAGATGTCTAAAGTTAGCAATCAGTTGCGAATCCCTCAGGATCGGTAGATCTTGAGGGATCACATGTACCTTTTACCCTTTCTGATTATTAAAGAGGTTGATTGTAAGAAGAAACGGAGGAGAAATCTCTGTTATTTTTTGAATTGTAATTTGAATTACAGATTCTCGCTGTTGAGTGAACATGACTATATTGTAATGTTCTTTAATTTCGATGATTAATATATAACTGAAGGTGTTGTTGCCTTGCGTTATCTGAAGTAACTCAACAGTGTTCGTCAACGGCTAAGGGCCTGACCCCTGGTGGATTTCACTGCTTTCTTTGTGTCATACATTTCCAATTCTTGCAAGTGTGATTGGTTTGATAATTTTCCTGCTTTCTGTAGTTTTATTCCCTTCACTATTTATTGTTTTCTTGTATTGACAATACATCTCTGCTTTATATGATTTATAGCATTGTCTTTTGATTCAGTTTACCTTTATTGCAGATTAAGTTACTTAGATAAGTATTCAGATTGATTTAATAAACTGTAAAGAGTTTGATTATCACTATTGGACTCTCAGATTGATATCATTGCTATTTGGATTATTTAATGAAGATTGAGTTTGATTTAGATTAAAATCAGTTAAGAAGAGATGATTTGTTGCTACTATACTCTCAACATGATGTTGTTGTTACTTGAATTTCTGTAAGATTTGATTTCGTTAGAGGATTGAGTTTTCTTTAATTGCAATTGGAATTTATTAGATGCATCCGTTTACTCGTGTATTAAAAGATCTATACTACAAGTTAGGAAACATTACTCTTTGAATTAATAGCAGCCACATACTGTGTACACTCTTGAAATAAGAGGACTTGCCTGGGTTGATTATTAATGTGGGATAATTAGGAGTTTTAAAAGGCACCTTATATCCCCCAACATTTTGGCGTCGTTGCCGGGGAGAGTGTAGCCATTTACAAAGAGTGATGTATATCTGATAATTACTGTTGAGGAAGAATTGGGTATTGAAAACAGAAGGTAATAACCTATGTAACGAGCAAGTAAAGTGCTTCCTCCTCTACCCGCTTTTCAGCATAATTACAGAAAAGTGAAGTAGGTGTTTGATGCTTGTCTGTTGAGAGAGAACTGGGCATTCAAAACGAAAGGTAAGAACCTGCATACGGAGCAAGTAAAATGCTTGCTCCCCCACCCGCTTTCAAGCAGAGTTGTTAGGAACTTAGGGTAGAGATAAACATTTGAATTGTTTGCATGAATGACTAAGAAGAAAAGACCCGAAAACAATCCAATTCCACTACCCAAACCTCAAACCTAAGGGACCAGTGACCCTTGGATGATCAACTTTCATCGATGACATCTTAAAGAAAGTTGAATCTCAGCCATCACTAGGTCCCTAAAATGTTGCTTCCAGACAACCTACTATCTCCCTTCAGGCTATAGGCTCACCATCTGTAGCCTACGCTGAGGTCCACAATAAAACAGTAGGAACTGAGTAGAGTTTTCAAGAAATTGAGAATTCGCGCCAAATTTCCTCACAAGAAGGGAATTATTGTAATATTTGTAAAGGAGGAGGAGAAATAGGGGAAATAGAGGAACCAAGATCCCCTCAGGCAGTAATTGAGCAAAGGACACCCAATATCCCAGACCAAGGGAGTGTTGTTAAGATCATTTCCACCCCTTCTAGACATCCTAGGAATTACTCTCTAGCTCCAGAGATCCCAGAAGGGTATTGGCAGATATTTAATCAAATGGCCAATAATCCACAGGCACCCCAGACCTCTACATTATAGTATCCCTTCGTTGACACAACTGTCAATGCACCCATGAAAGCTATCCCTCTACAAAATATTCCCACCTTTCATGGACTCACATAAGAGGATCTAGATGCCTTTCTGTTTGAATTTGATGTATTATGTCGGGTTTATGATTACACCACTGACCCCTAGAAACTAAAGTTGTTTCCCTCTACGTTAAAAGGAGCAGCCCTGTGTTGGTTTATGGGACTAGGTGGGGGAACCATAAATGATTGGGATTAAATGAAAACCACTTTCCTTAAAAAATATCAGGACTATTGTAGATCTAGGGAACTTAAAGATGAAATATTCCAAATGGTAGCAAGACCTAGTGAAACGTTGGAAAAATATGTGGAGCGTTTTCAATATAACCTCCAAAGGTCTCCCTACGCAACTATGCCTTTGCCTGATAATGTGCTAAAAACTACATTGATTAAAGGGATGAAAGACCAATGGATAGAGACATTAAATATTATGGGTAAAGGTTATATATATCAAGAAGACTATGCTAACATTATTAATTTGTGTCTCAGGTGCTCAAGGGGCAGTATGAGATTGAAACCAGCAGAACGTGATATAACCACCAGAGAGAACAAAATCTTTGGCAGAAGAATTACTCGTGCAGAAATTGGCAACTTGCTGGAGTATTTCAAAACAGATATCTTGGGAATGTTGACAACACAATTAGACATCATGCAAGCCAAACAGAAGCAGGCTGAAGTAGAATAGACCTTGTGATATTTTTCCCACGATGTAGGAAGAAGCATAGTCATAAAGAATGCCCGCTGGATATGGTACATACCTGTGCCATATGCATTAAAGATCATGCCACAGAAAGCTACCCATCGCTCCCAGGGTTAAAAGCAGTCTTCAAGGAGGCAGAGGAAGAAACAACACCCATCTAGCTACTAAATTAGCGTCGTTAATGGCAAGCACGATAAATAGGTACACCTACTAACCCATCTTCTTTCTTTCAGCCCTCCCAATATAATGCTCAACAAACACAGGAGCTACGTGGCAGAACCAGCCATCTTTTCCTAATTGGTCACAACAACCATTCTCTATGCCACCTTGGTCCAATCAATCAAATCAAAATAATAGTTGGCCAAATTCCCCTTACTTCCCACCATTTTGGCAGAATAATACATATCCCATCCCAATGGCCACCCTCCACTTCACAGAACCAGAGTTGGCAGTCAAGCTGGCAAAGGCCTACAAACCAGCTAGGAGGAACAATCCCCCTGTCTCAACCTACACTACCAGTGCCTCACACATTGCAACAAAACCCTCAACCCAATCTATGACCACAGCTCCTAGCCCAGCCCAATCTGAATCCCAATAATAGACTAGTCCAATATGTACAAATTATTGAAGGACCGGAGCCAAAAATTGAGCTGCGGGAGTGTAATGAACTCAAATTAAGGTCTGGATGGATAATTCAGTCAGAGGGGGATAAAAACATACAAATAGAAGATCCGTTACTGATAGAACAAACACCTCAAATGGAGAATACGGTTAAACAAAAAAGTCACGATCAAACTATTACCTCTTGTCCACCATTCCCAGAGAGATTGATTATACCCGCCAGATAGAATATCTTGATTTTGATCTCCTAGGACAATTAAAAAATCTTCGTGTAAAAATACCCCTCCTCCAAGCTATTTAGGACATTCCAATTTATGCAAAAACTATTAAGGAATTGTGTACTAAAAAGCCTAAGAAGAAAATAAAAACAACCCCAACTGTCCATGTAGTTGAAACTTTGTCCGATTTATTATTAAGCAGAGAAACAACGGTGAAATATGAGGACCTAGGAAACCCTATAGTCATAATACAAATAAATGGATGTTCCTTCCCCAATTCAGTAGTTGATCTAGGAGCAGCCATTAATATTCTCACAACAACAACCTATCAAAAACTTGGCATTACAACCTTGGATCCAACTATGACCTTACTGAAACTTGTCGATCGATCAGTTGTCAAACCAGAAGGGACATTATAGGATGTAATAGTGTCTGTAGATTCTTGGGAATACCTAGGAAATTTCCTGATTATTAAACCTAGAAACCGGCTAGATGGACATCCCCTAATTATAGGAATACCTTGGCTAGAAACCATAGATGCTTACATAAGCTGTTGAACAGGTAGTATGACTATAGCAAGACGAAGTAATGTGAAGAATCTAGCTTTATATCCTTCAGCTCAGCCGAGCTTAACAATAATAAAAACTAGAAAACATCCTGTATCATATTTAACTGAAAACATTTGATCACCACTAACTGTAGAAGATGCTCTCAAATTTAAGAATCAAATAGAAGATGATATCATTAACACTTACATTAACCAACCAGATGCCATATCACATGATCGAAGTAGCCCTAGATAACGAAATTGAAGAAGATCCCTTAAAAAATATTAGTGACCAGACAATACCAACAACCACTGTTTATAACAGTAAACCCATTGAGCCCATGGGGCTTTGGATTGACGGTGAATGGGTGCACTGTTAAGGCACTCCTTGCGATAGGTCACCGGTTCAAATCCCCCATGGGTACTTAGTCTAATAGATTAAAAAAAAACAGTAAACCCATTGAAATTGAGCCAGGGAAAGTCCTAAACATTAATAAAAACTTGACTGATGACCAGGAGTAGAGGCTTGTTCAACTCCTTAGAAAATATAAAGAGGCTTTCACTTGGGATTACCCAGATATGAAAGGGATTGATCCCCAATTATGCATGAACCACATCTATACAGAGAAAGATGCGAGGCCCATTCATCAACCTCAACGGATATTAAGCCCTCACCTTAAAGATGTTGTTAAAGATGAACTACAAAAACTATTAGATGTGAATATCAACTATCCTATATCTGATAGCAAATGGGTTTCTCCATTAGTCATGGTGCCTAAAAAGAATGGGAAGTGGTGAATATGTGTCGATTATAGAGAGATTAATAAAAAAACCCAAAAAAGATCATTTTCCCCTCCCGTTCATCAACCAGGTCTTGGACACATTGGCAGGAAAAAAATTCTTCTCTTTTCTAGATGGCTTCAACAACTACAATCAAATCCAAATTTCCCATCAAGACTAGGATAAGACTACATTCACCTGCCCCTGGGGGACATTTGCTTACAGGGTCTTACCTTTTGGACTGTGCAATGCACCTGCCACATTCCAAAGAGCCATACTCAACATTTTTTCAGACTTGATAAACGAGGGACTTGAGGTTTACATGGATGAATTTACACCCTATGGAGATGACTTCAAGTCAGCATTACAAATGCTAGAGAAAGTTCTACAAACATGCATTGCTACCAGGCTCTGCTTAAGCCATGAGAAATGCCACATGATGATGATTGAGGGCCTCATCTTGGGTCACTACATCTCAGCCACTGGAATTCAGGTAGATCCAGCAAAAATTCAAATAATCCTCTTAATACCTACCCCCTGCACACAAACTGACGTATGTAGTTTTTTGGGATTTTCTAGATATTATAGAAGATTTATAAAGAATTTATCCCAAATTGCTACACCATTATATGCATTAACAGGAAATATCGATTTCATATGGACTGACAAATGTGACATTGCTTTTGAAGATTTAAAATGGCTAGTATCAACAACCCCAGTATTACGGGGCCCAAACTGGGATTTTCCATTTCAAATTTCATCTGATGCATCAGATATAGCCATTGGAGCAATTCTCATCCAGGAGGAAGATAAAAAACCATATGCGATATACTACATCAGAAAATTTTTATCTCATGCTGAGTTGAATTACACTGTGACCAAGAAGGAATTACTGGCTGTAATCTATGCTATTAACAAATTCAGACACTATATAATAGGATACCTTGTGGTTTTGTATACTAATCACTCTGCTATTAAATATTTAGCTAATAAACCTGTTACGAATGGAAGAGTGACACGATGGTTGATCCTTTTGCAGGTATTCGACATAACAATCAGGGATCGACCAGGAAAGGAAAATCTGGTGGCAGACTTCCTCTCACGTGTGCCAAAGATAGACAACTCGGCAGCAGTAGAATATCAGTTCCTTGATGAGCACTTATTTGCTGTAACTGTGAAAACATTGTGGTACGCGGATGTTGTGAACTACCTAGCAGTGGGAAAATTACCCAAGCACCTGATGCTTAGTGAAAGAAAAAATAGTACAACGCAACACTCGGTTCTCCTATATCAGAGGATACCTCTTTCACACAGGAGCCGATATGCATATTCGAAGGTGTGTCAGGGAAGACAAAATCTTTGACATTCTCAAAGCTTGCCACGATGGACCTTGCAGTGGACATTTTGCAGACCGCAGAACTAGTCACAAAGTATTACAGATGGGCTATTATTGGCCCACCATTTTTAAGGATGCCAAGAAGTTTGTCCAGGCATGCAATAGTTGCCAAAGAATGGGCCACCCTGGATAGTCTGACGAGATGTCCATGCATCCACAGTTAGTCATTGAACCTTTTGAATGCTGGGCGTTAGATTTTATTGGTCTAATAAACACATCATCTAATCAAAAGACATATATACTGGTTGAAACAGAATATGTGACTAAATGGGTGGAGGCAGAAGCATTACCAAGGGCAATGGAGGACTTAGTAATCCACTTTCTTTTCCAAATCTTCGTGCGGTATGGCTTGCTGGGAGAAATAAGCACAAATGGAGGGTCACAATTTGTAGCCCATAATATTGCTGCTACATTAAAAAATCACCATATCATGCACAAAATGACATCTCCATACCACCCACAGGAAAACGACTAGGTAGAAAGTACCAATAAAGTAATCGAGGCTATACTAACAAAGACATTCGCATCAAATAGAAGTGACTCGGCTACCCGATTACCAGAAGCCCTGTGGGCATATCGCATGACATGGAGAAATACCATAGGACATTCCCCACATCAGCTAGTGTTTGGTAAAGAACCTATCTTCCCAATAGAATTTGAAATTCAGACATTGAGGATAGCTCAAGAGTTAGGTTTGGACCTGAATGAAGCATAGATTAACAAGCTACATCAAATCAATGAATTGGATGAAAGCTAACTATCAGCTCTTCAACATACCGAACTAATCCAACAACAAAGAGCGAAATGGCATGATGCCCTGATCAAGAAGAAGATCTTCCATGAAGGTGATTGGGCACTTCTGTATGATTCTAGGTTTCGGGATTTCCCGGGCAAACTCCAGACCAGATGGTTAGGCTCCTGTGAGATACAAGAGGTACATGATAACGACACCCTTACATTAGCCACCATTGATGGGTCTGGCTACTATTTTAAAGCAAATGGACATCGAGTACGCCTCTATCACAAACTGCTTACAAGGGAATCCTTTTGCCAGCAGTTACGAGAAGATTCCACAATACAAATTCTTGCTGAGGAGGACAACCCTTCCACAGTGCTAGTCTAGTGAAGAATTTACTTTTTTGAAACTTGTACATAAATTTGCGTTTTTGTTTGATTGGATTTACTTGGATAATAGATTATATATTAGTTTTTTTTTTTCTCTCTATTTTTCCTTTGTTGTTCCCTATAGGGAACAACTGTTGTTCCCTACAAGGGACAACAATCTTCGTATGTATTTTTCCTTGTTGTTCCCTACAGGGAACAAAAATTTCTACATGCATTTTGCCTTGCTGTTCCTTACAGGGAACAACAATTTTTGTGTGTATTTTGCTTTGTTGTTCCTTACAGGGAACAACTGCTATTCCTACAGGGAACAATTGTTGTTCCCTGTATCGTGAGAATTTTGTTTTGTTGTTTCTTACAAGGAACAATTGTTGTTCCCTCTAAGGAAAAACACTTTTGGTGTGTATTTTTCTTGTTGTTCCCTACAGGGAACAACAATTTTCGTCTAAATTTTGCTTTGTTGTTCCCTATAGGGAACAACTGCTGTTCCCTCTAAGGAACAACAATTTCACTGTGCATTTTTTTCTTGCTGTTCCCTACAGGGAACAACAATTTTTGTATGTATTTTGCTTTGTTGTTCCCTACAGGGAACAACTGTTGTTCCCTCTAAGGAACATCAAAACTTTTGCGTGCAGTTTTCTTTGCTGTTCCCTACAGGGAACAATTGTTGTTCCTTATAAGGAACAAATTTTTTTTAGCGTGTATTTCCCTTGCTGTACCCTATAGGGAACAACTGCTATTCCCTATAAGGAACAATAATTTTCATATGTATTCCCTTTGTTGTTCCCTACAAGGAACAACACCGTTTTGTGATTATTTTCTTTGTTGTTCCCTGCAGAGAACAGCCACTGTTCCCTATAAGGAACAATGCATTTTTTGCGATTTTTTCTTTGTTGTTCCTTACAGGGAACAACTGCTATTCCCTATAAGGAACAACACTTTTTGTGTGGATTTTTCTTTCGCCATTCCCTTCAAGGAACAACACTTTGTGAATATTTTTGAGAACATCCTCTTTCTCTTCTGTGCATAAACATCCCTAGACCATCCCAATTTCACTCTTTATAATCCTCTTAATGGCATGAAATGTACAATACATATTTAAGGACAACAAATATAGAGTCTAGTGGAAGAGGCAAATACCTTGAATACTATTATCTTTAAAAAATTTGCTTTGTGATGATCTAAAAAGGAAAGGACACAATTATCTATATCACTTCACTGTCCTCATTTCCACTATAAACCAAACTGATTGATTGTTTGTACCATGTTGGTTTCCCCTTTTGCTGTATAACACTCTTGGTGTATTATCAATAAGATTATGGGTATATTTTTTTATATTGATATGACAAACTTCTTCCGCCATCCCTACTCTTAAGGAGTGATGAACCACCCTCTGTGTATAAAATGGGGACTAATATATATATATTCATTAACAATTTTATGATTTTTTTTCCATAGATGGAGGATAGGGGGTCTTAGCATGAGCCAACCTACCATGATCATAAGGAAGGAGCGAAGTGGCATTCCCACTATGGCCACCACACCAGGGATATGATCCAATGGATGCATAAACAAACAAAGTCCTTGGAAATAGGAGGTCTCATCACGAGCCGACTTGACCACTTTCGCTACTTTCCAGTGAATGGAAATGTGTTCACCTGGTTACCAAGCCAACACATTGGTCTCTACTATGGACATCATAAGACACTTACCACATTATACATAGAGGAGCATGGTTCCCAAGGGTTAGAAAGCAAATCTATCGAGGCTATGGATGCCTGCAGGAAACCGAAGCTATGTTGATGGTATTGAAGCTTTATTTTACATCAATAACTATTATAATATCCTCTTCTTATGTTGTTATGTAGAGATTATGTCCCTAACATACCTCGAACCTTTATGCATGAGTAATTTTTAAATCAATCACAATAGTTTTAAGTGGAATAACCGCAATAAAGTACTATTTCTTACGCAAGCCGTCCCTTTTTCTTTATCATATCACATCACGGTAGCCTATCACTTATTGATAATTCTCATTACAAGCCTTAATTTCACCACTCCAATATGCTTTATGATCCTTTCATGAATAAGCGTACCTTTCCAATTCATCACCCCTGTACTTTGCTGCCACCGCTTTACCCTTTCAATCATTCGGTCATAGGCGACCTATTATTTCGAAGGGGGGCAGGGACCTCTAGTGTACATATGAATGCATTGTCATTTTTTCGTTGGATTTTGCAGAATGATACGACATTCTATGATCACAGAGTATGTGGTATGATAACAACCCTCAATAATGGTATTTATATTTATAAAATATCACCTGATAGAACCATTACAACTACTTTTTGACCCATCACTCGACTTTGTTAGTTGTTGTGCTACCTCTACTACACTTATCGTTTGCAGAATTCAAGCAGTATGGGAGGAAGAACAGTGCGCAGAGAGCCCACTAATATTGGCTGTTTCTGATGCATACAGAGAAATTTTAGCTCAAGCTAGATGGATAGCCTAATTTAAGATATTTTAACCACCCAATGAGGAAATTGCCATCGAATTCTTACGAAATCTTCAGAATGGACAATCCATGGTAAGGGGAAGGCAAATCACAATATTAGATGTTGTGATAGTAGAGGTTTCTCAGTTACCAGTAGAAGGACCGGTGTGGGTTGGTAAGTGGTTGAAGTTGTAGGATGCTATCGAAGCTTTCAGGGATGAAGGATAGGAGCTGATCAAAAAGGGAAAAGGCGTTCGACCATCTTCGCTTGGAGAACCATGGGGAGAACTAGCAAGGATCGTCTAGAACTACATTACAGGAGACAAGTGTAAAGACGTGGTAAGGCCGTGTCAACTCAAACTCTTAGCAGTTCTGAAATGAAAGTGCATTGTAAATTTACCTGCATTGTTGAATTATTTTCTGCATGACACCGCTGAGAGGCTAAGACAGTCCCAACACATAGAAACCATAGTAATTCATCATTATTTGATCAGGCTAATAGTTAGCTATAACCTCGCCTAACAACAATCAAGCTGGGATGAATTAATATTAGCTCTCGAAGGAGGTTTAGCCCTGCCTGCACCTAACCTTGTTCCAAAAAGGAAGAGGACTACCCTTGCAAGGAACATACCTCAAAAGCGCAGACAATCCACAAGGTTGAGGACAAAATTAGGAGCAGCCAAAAATCCCCATGGTAGTATCAGTCAACCCATAGAACTATCCAGCCCAGGAAGTGAAAAATACTTGCAGCTAGAAGGACGGGATAACCCTAAATTAGACCATGAGGAAGAAACAGGGCATTCTGGAGATGAGAAAAGAAATGAATCGGGACTTCCCTCAATACCAAATATGAGTCCCCAGGGTGATTTATTGCATGATATCGAATTGGCTCAGATCCTGGCCAACATGAATGATTACATACAGCCTGAAAGCTTGCTCAATTTTAATTTGGGAGCAACCCAATCTCTAGAGAACTCTGGCCACAACAAAATTCTATCAAAAGATGTAAGACACGAAGTGGAAATAGGTGCAGAGGCTATTCAAGGAGAGGTGAACTAACTTGGTGACACGCCTCTAGGAGAAACCAACCAGGTAGGCCTAAACATGGAAAAGATAGGCAAAAAAGAAGACGTGGAAATAATTCGGGAAAACGATTACCAATCTGGAGACATGGTCCTTTTAGAACAGAGTCAGGATGAGAAACTGGGCTTGTTAGAAGCAGAAACTATTAATAGAACAGTTGCTCCTCCGAAAAGGTATAGAGCCAAATTGAAGAAGCTTAGGAAAGAACAACAGAAGCTTTGCAAAACAGTAAAAAAGCTTAGAAGAAAAATAAAGGAAATCACAATGGGAAAGGTCCCAGATAAAACCCCGAAGATAGTAAACGCAGCTGTACAGACAGAATCATATGAAGGGAGGGCTACAGGGACTCAAATTTAGCCCATACCCACTCAACCTATTATCGCTCAAAAGGAACAACATGCAATTTCAGTAGAAGCAGCTACCTAGATGGAGGATGTACCCTCTTAGAACATAACTACCCAAATGGAGGATGTACCCTCCTACAACATGGCTACTCAGACGGAGGCTTGGACCTCCCATAATAAAGAAACATTGACAGAAGGCATCCCTTCTCATAGTAGAAGTACTCAGACAACCATTAAAGCCAGAGATGTCTTGACGCACAATGACCCCATTATATTGAATCTTCAAGAAGAATTAGCACAGACTCAACTCACTTTAGAACGGCTTGAACAAGAAACCGTTTCCTAGCAAAAATACCAAGAATTGCAGAGGAAGCTTCAGGAAATGAATACAGGGGAGAGCGAGACCTTCGACAGATACCGAAAAGTAGAAGAGAAAATTGAGAAAATCAAGCTCAGATTAGATGGGATCATAGCTCGGATAGACACCATCTGCTCATTATATACAGATGTCTTGGCATGCAGAGCTCCCGCCACTAATTATGCCTTGTTTTTGTTGGAAAAATACTTGCTATTGAAAATTAAAGCTGTTAGAGCTGGAAAACCGATCGAATTAAAAACAATTGAAGATTTTATAAATTGTTGCAAACAACATGGGGTAAAAGTTTAAAGGCTACTTTGTGAATTTTACCTACACGATTTTGTATTAGAGGATGACATGGAAAAGGACCCCAACCCTTTTGTGGGAGATGTTCAATTTCAATCCTTTATCTCGTTTGCAGTCAATCAACTTAAATGGTTCAAAGCACATAACACGTTCCAAAGAGAAGAGCATGGACTAGATCTTTGGGTAAGAAGTGAACCCAAGCACCCTTTGCATATTCTTGCTAACCATAAGCATCCGATGACAAGGGAAGGGGTGATTAAAATTGTAGGGCCTATTCAGAAGGATATTGTATGAACAGGAGTAGCATACTTCCTTTCCATTCAAGAAAGTTCTTTTGCTGTAGCCAAGCTTAGGTGGACAGTCTCCATTAGTAGTGTACAAGATAGAGAGCCATCTAATTACAGAAATTTTAAACTAGTTGAAAATTTTTTGTCATGTATAGCAATCTCATTTTGAGAGAAGGTCCTTATTGGTTAGGATATCAGTTCTGTAGCCCCATTGTTTGGTATCTTGCTGAAGGTTATCGGGCTATATACAAATTGCTTGAAGGACAGATAGGATCCATCTTTGAGCTCTTGGCCCAAAATCATGGTTGTAGACAACTTTTCGACGTTCCTTCTCCAGCCTACTCTTTGACTACTCTACATATGAATTACTTGCTTTTCATGAGGCCATGAAACAGGGTAAGTAGGGGAGTATGTTGAGTCACGAAATGGGTATGTATTTACTACTAATCTCATCATCTTTTTCCTTGATTCATATCTTTTCCATATCTTAATACGCTAATACATTGAGGAATTATGGTAAGAAATGTACAATTTTTTTGCAGTTATGATTTAGCTAACTTTTACCCTTCTTATGTAGGAATTCGAAAAAAGGAACGACTGTTGTTCCCTAACGTTGGAACAAAAAAATCCGACAAGTAAAGGAAGGAACGAGTCGGTTGCAGATAAGGCTGAGAGCAAATCAGAGGGATCAACGCGGAATGGGAAAGATGTATGAAGTTAGCAATCAGTTGAAAATCCTTCAGGATCGGGAGATCCTGAGGGCTCACATGTACCTTTTACCCTTTCTGATTATAAAAGAGGACGATTGTAAGAAGAAAAGGAGGAGAAATATCTGTTATTTTTCGAATTGTAATTTAAATTATAGGCTCTTGCTATTGAGTGAACACGATTATATTGTAATGTTCTTTAAGTTCGATGACTAATATATAACTGAAGTTGTTGTTCCTTCGTGTTATCTAAAGTAACTCAGCAATGTTTGTCGGCGGCTAAGGGCCTAGCCCTTGGTGGATTTAATTACTTTCTTTGTGTCATACATTTCCAATTCTTGCAAGTGTGATTGATTTGATAATTTTCCTGCTTTCTGTAGTTTTATTCCCTTCGCTATTTATTGTTTTCTTGTATTGATAGTACATCTCTGCTTTATATGATTTACAACACTGTCGTTTGATTCAATTTACCTTTATTGTAGATTAAGTTACTTAGATAAGTATTTAGATTGATTTAATCAACTGTAAAGAGTTTGATTATTGTTATTGGACTCTCAGATTGATATCATTGCTATTTGGATTGTTTAATGAAGATTGAGTTTGATTTAGATTAAAATCAGTTAAGAAGAGATGAGTTATTGCTATTGTACTGTCAACATGATGCTGTTGTTACTTGAATTTCTGTAAGATTTGATTTCGTTAGAGGATTGAGTTTTCTTTAATTGCAATTGGAATTTATTAGATGCATCCATTTTACTCTTATATTAAGAGATCTATACTACAAGTTAGGAAACATTACTCTCTGAATTAATAGCAGCCACATACTATGTACACTCTTGAAATAAGAGGACTTTCTTGGGTTGATAATTAATGTGGGATAATTAGGAGTTTTAAAAGGCACCTTATATCACCCAACACGAGCGAGCCTGTTCAGTACCCTGGTGAAGTTACTTGCTTCATCTCCTTGCACATGAAGCCTTTCTCCTCTTTCACCCATTATTTTATTTTCAATGTGCTCATTGACATTTTATCAACGTTTCTATTTCCATAGGCAGAAGAGGGAATGAGAAAAAGATGTTGTTCCTTATTTTACATAGACTCTTTTGCATATACCTCTAAAATTGATAGGTTTGTCTAAGTTTCCTCCTTCTCCTTCTATACTAGACCAAGTTGACAGGTTGAACCAATCAATAATAGGTCAATTCAAGGAATTAAGATCCTATTACAAATAGAGTCATTATATATATACTAAGGTTTTCATTAGGGTCATTATATATATACTAAGGTTTTCATTAGGAAAGAAACCTATTTTATGTCTAAGCATCATGAACTCTTAAAGATATAGGCTTAGACAAAGAAGGGGACCAAAAGTTAACCAAGCGTTGTTAGTTGTTGCAACATCCACTTGAACTTTGCCACATTTCTTTAGAGGAAAACAAGGTAACTTTCACACAAAGTCTTATTTATGTACCAATTCAAAGAAAACATGAAAGAAATGAATCAAAACAACCCCAGAAAAGGCAAAACTAGAAAAAATGCAAGAAAGAAAATTAAACTAACCTACACCTATACGAATAGATGGAAGGTCAAGATTATGTGAAGTCAAATTTCCAATGTAGTCACAAAAGTGGTTCCTGAGCTGTAAGGGTGAGGATTAGCACAATCAATATCATGGTAGAATAGAGCAAAGGAATGAAAATATCAACTTGAAATCTTGACACATTGGTAGAGAAATATGAAAAGAATGCTTATGCTCACTGATTTTCCAATTTGCCTTGATGGTCATACAAACCTTGATCGCTTCTTGTATGAGTACATTCACTCATGTGCTTCATCTTGGGAAACATCATGAAAGATTGAAACTTAAAATTAACAAATATGTTTGCCAAGTAAGATTCTTCTAACCATCCGGAAATTGGATCACGATAATGAAAAATATTGATTGAAGAATATTGTGATTCAAAAGGAGATACATTTTCGGTCTAGACAATCAGATTATGAAGAGTATCAGGTGTAAAAAATTTGATCTGATCATGTTCAAAAACCTTGTCAAGATCACAAGAACCTAATATAACCATCAGCGAGGGTTGAATTTCCTCGACTTCTTGACACGTTTCCAAACTGTCAAATGGTGAATAATAAAAAAAAAGTAGCTTACAAAGATTAATTGATGGATAACATAGCTATCACTAGATGTAATAAAAAATACATTATCAATGTCACTAACCTAATCAAATTTATCATTTGATAGATGAGACTCTTCATGAATAAAGAATTTGGATGAATCAAAGAAAGAAATTGCTTGAAAATTCAAATCTAAAAGCTCTTCTTCTTCACATATCAAAAGGTGAGGAATGGAATAAATCACGAACAACTGATTCCTCCTCTTCTTCAAAATGAGAATCCACACTATTCCATACCTGATTGTGGTTGAAACCAATGGAAAAAGAATCAAGAACATCTTGAGAGCAAGTTGGTGTAAGAGACTCTTTAAGCATATGAGGAAATGATGAATAATGTGATAAGGGTGAAGAGGGAGTGGAAAACTCAGATGAAGGATCATGAATCACAATTGATTCTTCTTCAAAATTTGAATCCAACACATAATTATCATAAGGAGTATTTCTATCCTCTTGATCCCTTTCCCGTGTAGCATAATCATTTTGTGCTTGATCACCAACTAATTGTGAATCATCAAAGTTTGAGACAATTGTTAATGGAATAAATTGATCCAAAGGATAAAGAAACAAAGGATCATAAGGCCCTTAGAGGATGGAGAACAATAGGCTTCCCTTAAAAAAGTAATATCATTTATCATATCTAATCCAAGATTCAAGAAATTAAGATTTTGATTATGGGAGGAAGAAGGATGTGGGAGAGGTGAATTGACAATCTGATTTTCAAGTTCTTTAACTTCGACATCGGTGCATGAGACAACTATATTTAGTACAAAAAAAGGAGGGGGGAAAGGAGCAAAGGGGAGAGTAGGTTCCTCCTTTTAGTATTTTAAGTGTCCCAAGACCAAGAAATTTTGGAAGAATCAAAGATGATTCAAATTTAGGTGGTTGCAAAACAAATTGAGCTCAATACTGAAACTTCTCATTCATAAAATTCCAATCCACATCTTCCTCAGAAAATTCATAACATTGGTGAATAAAGTGATCAAGAAAATCTTCTAAAGTTTCATCAGGTTTCATTCTAAGTCAGGTAACATTCTTGCACACATTCTGATAATTATACCTCTCAAAAGGTTGGTGAAGAAACACGAAAATTTGCTGGAATGAGTGAATGGAAGCAGATGGTAATGTATGGAACCATTGTTTAACACGGGCTTCAAGAGTAATAATAAAAAACCTACAAGCAAAATATTCACAATTGACTTCATAAATATCGTAAAATTTAAGAAACCTAAGAGTATGCTCAAGAATGGTTGTTTCACCCTAGCCATTAAACTTCAAATTTGACAAGTTACAAATTATTATGGCGAGAATTTTAAGATTTTCATTCTTAGAGAAACATCCCAGGATTATGATTTAGGAAGAATCCATTTAAGATGAAAATTGAAACTAGACTTCACAGACACAACTTGTCATGTGGCCCTCCTCCTAGCACCAAAACCTGTTAACGGTGCTGGAAGTTACCAACAGTAAGGGGTCTCCCTAATATGAAGTCCCAATTAGACCTCACACTGTTTGGGATAGGAGCCCCATGCAGAATATGGGTCTAACCACCATTAGGTTGATCTTATGGATATGACTTGGATGCAATAAAAAACACAAGAGATCATACACATAGCTTTGAGGTCAATAGGTGAGTAAGCTTTTTGAGACACCAATTGCAATGTATAAAAGGGACTTCTAGAGAAGGGAAAGAAAGAGTGAGCCTATAAGAGAAAAGTAATAGTACTATCCTAAAAGAGACACATGAGAGAAGGGAAAGACTCATTAGTTAACCTGCAAAATAGTTCACAAGCTAACACCGATCATGAAAGAAAATAACAATGAAATTCAACAAGATATATACCAAAGCAACATAGTAGTTCATTTCCTTTAGTATACCACAAACATTAAAAGAATAGTCTTACAACATCCACGATACATGCATGAAAGTGCGCTAGCTCTGAGAGATTTTGATGATTAAGTGAAAGTTCCAAGTACACAATTACAATGGTGAAACACTAGCCCCAATAATGGAACATGAAGCTACCACTTGCTTCTCCAAAGGGTGATTTCTCTCCTATGTTAACTAGAGAATCTAAGGCTAGCTGTCCAAAAGTCCAAACCCTTTGCTTGAGTTAAGAGGGTTTATTTATAACAAGTGAGGTGACCTTTCAACTCCCCTTGTGACTCTTGAGCTTCCATTTGTCTTTTTACATCTCTTTAACCTTTGAGCTACCTAATGACTCTTCATATTCACTATGTGACTCTTGGACTCACATTTTGCACTTTTATTAATTCCAAAATACAAAATTACAATAAGACAAAATGTTGCTATTAACCATAAGACAAAATAATTCATCATGTATAAAATCAAGGAAATGGAAACTCGATGATGGTAGCATGTAATTCTGTATTAAGATATTGGTGCCAAGCTTTGTACTCTACTGCGATGTGCTCAACTTCATTGGAACATATGGATTGTGTCCAATTTTACCCTCCAATGATTTTGGATATATCGTATTGGAATTTGTTAGAATGTTTCTCAACAACATGATCAATTGATCTAGGTGGATATTGGCGGCCACCTGCCTATCCCACTTGGATCCCCACCATTATCTCTTTCAGTTTTTTAGTTTCCTTATTTGTAGTAAATATCAAAATATTGCTCAAGGAAGCCCTCGAGCGATGAAGGAACGTGATGATGGACAACTTTTCCTAGATCTTTCAACGGCTACCCAGGGGTGACACATCTACTTCCAACAAGTACTATGGAAGTGCCACACCATTTAAGGTAAAAGTTAGCTTTGACATTCCCATATTTGAGGGTTAGATAGATGCAGATATTGTAGATAAATGGTTAAATATGCTAGAAGGATATTATTTTCTGTTCATCAATTTTCCAGCCGGGAAAAGATCACTTTTGCACTTCCCAAAGCCACCCCCCACATCAAGGAATGGTGGGAAACCTACTGTGAGAAGAAGGACAAGAGGGAATCCTCACTGTTTTCAGCCGCACCCACTTGGAATTCATTCCGGGATGCCATTAAGGAGTAGTATTACCTTGTCGGGAGGTATGAGGATAAATACATAAAGTGGACCACGCTACAAGAGGGAAGGGACCAAGACGTGCTGAAGTTTACCAATGCTTTTCATACCCTTCGCAAGAAGTTGGGTATAAAGGATTTTGAGAAACGTTTGGTACTAAAGTACCATGGCCGCCTACACAGGTACATCTAGGATAAGATGGAGTTCCTGGACATCTCCTCACTCGGCACGATGTAATGATATGTTTTCAAGATCTAGCAAAAGTTTAAACAAGTGAAGTGAGACTTTGGATTTGCAAATTTGAAGCAAGGGAAAGGTGTCCCCAAACTGTAGAACTAAGGACAAAGCCAAGGTGAGGTGACCCAAGACAACCTTTCTAAGCCGCAAGAAAAGAACACCACCATGAAGTCAAAGAAAGACACATGGAAGTGGTGTGAGTTCCATAAGAGCCCCACTCACAACACAAGTGAGTGTTGGGCCAAGCAGTCGTTGGTGGCCATGTTGAAGGCTTTAGAATCAGATGCATGGTTGGACCCTGAGTCAGAACTCGACATGGGGAATGACAAAGGAAAGAAGATTATTGATGCAGAGCTCATCACCATTGTTGCTGTTATCACCCCAAGAAACTCTCCTAGGTTGTATCTCAGAGATGCTCGGGAACATTACAAACTCAACATGATGTTGGAAATGGATGAATGGAATGAATGATGCTTGTTCAAGTCAGATAACCACTCCTACTATGCTTAACTCCAGACATGCGTGAACAACCCCAGACTACAAGGCTTTAGACCACCAATTACTCACAGTTTAGGGGATTGGGTGAATATGGCGAATACTGACCACACCAACAGATGCACAAGACCATGTGATGGTTGGCTGCAACCAGTAAAGAGGTCTGCAAATATGTTTCCTAATGCACAGACAGGATGACAACTCTCTGTCACTAAGTAAACAAAAACCTGAATCACACATTCACTGATACAAACAAGACTTTAACACAGAGGTAGGATGACAACTCCCCTAATGCTAAATATCAAGAGTTCATGAAAAATGCATAACAGGCACAACCTAGAACAGAATAGAAGTGAAAAGTGAGCAATTAATAGAAAAAGAAGCTTGTATTAGCTGAAAATGAAGATGAGACGCTGCAAGTATCAAAGTAGATACAGTCTCCAGAAGTTGAACCTTACATCAAAACAACAACCATCATCCTTCATTACATTGTGTTTTTGGGTATAGATAGAGTTTGATTACAAAGATATTTTGCTATTCTAGATGTGGAGGGTTCATAATTGACCACCAACTACTTTAATTGTCTAATGGAGTTTCTAGTGCAATCTGCCTACTTTAGTGAATGGATTTGATCTTCTCGGATGCTTTGTTGTACTTCTCGAGTAGGTGGAGTGTAGTATGGAAGAAATTCCATAACTGATAAATGCATTTAACTGCTCAAGGCACGTCCTTTTCTTCTCGACCATCCTTCATATTAAATGCGGTTGTTGAGGATCTATTACGCCGAGTACTGGATACTAGCCACCTTCTTCCTTCGGATGCATGGTACAGGCTATGGACGTGGATAGTATGCCGGGGGCATGAGTATGACGGGAACAAATATCAGCCGTTGGATCGCGCAGATGGACGACGAAGATTGGTTTGCAAAAGATATCGGGAGATATGAGAGTGAGGTGATCACAGGCCGTTGGATCTCGGGCGAGAAGATCAAATGGTTGCCAGACGCAGAAGATGCACGGAGTTTATCGGGCGGGGAGAGCGGGCTTAAGCGGTAAGCGGGTTGATCACACTGCTTTTGGAGGGTGAGCGGTAATCGTACAACGGAGGGCGATACGAGTCATCGGGCGATGTGTGGCGGATGGGACAGGACAAAAAGCACTTTCCTCGCGAGCTAATGCGCGGTCAGTTTGTGGGCACGGGAGGAGCGAATGCCATCCGATTGTGACAGAGTTGATCAGACAACACGGGTTTGATCGTATAAGTTTCATTTGATGTGACAGGGAAAGAACTGGATTGGTGGAGAGAATGAACGACCATGATTTAAAGGTGAGGGAGGATTAGGAGAGTGTGGAGTCACATGGATAGGGTCACATGATGATTTGAACTATGCACTCGAGGGCTGGAGGATGATGGGCTTACACAGGGTTTTAGAGATAAAACGTAGGTAGCGGGGTTTATGAGAATGTAATAAGAGTGAAAGAGAATGAGTAGGATGGTTGATGCGAATCCTCTTTGAGCATGAACAACCCGATCAAGGTTGTATTTGGCCCTCTAATGTTGAATTATGCTAGCAGAGCTAACATTGTCTCCTTCTGGGGATGAGATCCTCCCTGTGAGGTCTCAAGAACCTGTAGATCAATGCCTTTCTGATGAAAACAAATTAGCAAAATTTCCTAGTGTTCCATTAGGCATGGAGTCTACTGAGCTTACACTAAAACTGATAAAACAACATATTTACAAATTTAAGGCCAAAGACCTCAAACAACATAGATTTTCGGAAAGCGCCCATTAATTTTGCCATCAAAAACTGCTTCTCCCCCCATACTTTGCAGTATGAAGGTATTGTTCCCTTGGATTTGGGAAATAATAAAATGCCCTGTCCAGAAAGCATCAAACTTCCCATGGTTTCCTTTCTTCTCTTTCAGTGCATCCCACTTAAGGACCATGTCTCCAACCTGAAAATTATCTATTTTTGTCCCTTTGTCAAAAACTTTCTTGATCTTTTTATGATGTGCTGCAGACTTTTTAACCAGCTATTCCCTAATCTGATGCACCTCTGCTAAATCAGTGATCCTTTTTGCCATGTCTTCTTCGTCATTCTGTTCTAGTTGCAGGAACTTTGCCATAGGGAGAGTTAACTGAATTGGGAATACAGCTTCAGTGCCATACGCCAGCTTGAATGGAGAATTCCCTGTGGATTTCTTAATGGTCACTCTGTCAGCCCATAGTGCATATTTGAGCTTAGAATCCCAATTCTTTTTGTTGTCATCCAACAACTTCTTGATTATCTTTATCAGGATTTTGTTGGAAGATTCCGCTAGACCATTGCCTTGAGGATAGTATGAGGTGGAATGAACCAGCTTAATACCCACTGAATCACACATTTCCACGAATTATTTGCTCTAAAGGCTGCTGCATTATCTATAACTAATTTATGTGGACAACCAAATCTGGTGAAGATATTCTCTGTCAAAAACTTCATGATCACATTATGATTAGCCTTTCTGGTAGGGATCACTTCAATCCACTTAGTAATATAGTCAGTGGCTACTAGGATCCATCTATGTTGGCCACTGGAATGTGGATTGATTTCTCGAATGAAATCCAAGCCCCATTTCTGAAAAGGGCCATTTGCATGTATAGGCTTTAAGGGCAGGGATTTCAATTGTTGTTTCCCTTCAAATCTTTGGCACCTGTCACAAGATTTAACAAATGAAAATACATCAGAAAATAAGGAGGGCCAATAATACCCAGCTCTGAGGATCTTGTGTGCTGTGGTTTTCCAGTAGTGGTGTCCTCCCCACATGTTGGAATGAAACTACTGCATGACTTCTATAGCTTGTTCTTTGTCTAGACACCTCAAAAGAATCCCAGAGGGGTCCCTCCAGTAGAGCATATTTTTATGAATGCAATATTTAGCTACCCTGAGCTTAAGAGTTCTGGCTTGGCTTGTGCTTAAGCCTAGAGGAACTTCTAGCTTCAACATGAATTGAGCTATAACAGAGTACTAATCACAAGAAGCTAGATTTTCGGCTAATGACTGATCTTTTCCTGGTTGAGCTGTTACTTCTTCTATTTTACCATTTTCTACATTTGTGCTCATGAGGTTTATGTCCAATGTTCTGCAATTTTCTTCAGCTAATAGTCTGGCAAGGCCCTGCCCTCTAACAAGCTTGGTGGGCTTCAGTCCTATATCAAACTCAATCAACTTTGCAATCCATTTAGTCCTTCTTCCATCAACATCAGGCTGTGTTAAGACATCTTTTATTGAAGTAGAGGGTACATATGCAGCTACCTTAGAATGCAGAATGTAAATTATGAAAGCTTTCAAGGACTTGATAAGAGCATATGCTTGTTTCTCGATGATATCATACCTCAGCTCAGCATCTCTTAACGTTTTGCTGAAAAATGCCACCGGAAGCTCTGAGCCTTCCTCATCTACTTGCAATAAAACTGCTGCAAGGGTGTCTTCAGAGGCAAATGAAAATATATGAAACTCCTTGCTGTAGTCTGGATTGATTAAAGTGGGAGCCTCCATATTAGATTTCTTAATAGACTCAAAGGATCTTCTTGCTGCCTTAGTCCATTTTATCTCTGACCCCTTTCTCAACATGGATGTAATGTGCTTCACCAGCTCTGCAAAATTTGGGATAAACCTCCTCACAAAGTTTATTTTACTCAGAAAGGACTGGATATCCTTCTTTGATCTCGGGACAGACAGGTTCTGTAAATTTTACTCTTTCTGGGTCAATTCGGACATGTGTAGCAGAAACAACATGTCCCAACAGCTTGCCTCCTTCTAAAGCAAACTGCGATTTTTTAGGATTGACTGAAATCCCTAACCTTCTGCACTTCAGGAACAATTTCCTCAAATGTTGCAAATGGTCATGATGATTGTTGTTATATACTGTTATATCATCAAGGTAGATAAGGACAAATTTATCCTCCTCTCCCACAAATTCTATATCCATAACTCTCTGAAAGGTGGCTGCAGCATTCATCAATCCAAAAGGCATCTTGGAATACATAAAAGTGCCTCAAGGAGTGGTGAATGCAATCTTTTCTTGGTCATCTGGATGCACAACAACCTGATTATACCCTGAAAATCCATCTAGGAAAGACATCACTTTAGCTCCTGAGACCTTATGCAGCAAATGCTCCATCTTGGGTAGAGGATAGTTGTCTTTCTTAGAGAATTTGTTTAAGTTTCTAAAATAAACACAGAGTTTGATTTCTCCACTTTTCTTTCTTACCACCACCAAATTGGCTACCCATTTTGAATATGTAAGAGGGACTATGATTTTGGCAGCCATCAACTTTTTTATTTCTTTTTCAATTAGAGGAAGGAGCAAGGGGTTTATTGGTCTCAGCTTCTGCTTGAAAGGGATGGTGTCTTTCTCTAAAGGGATTTTATGTTGGATGATCTTCTTGTCATATGTTTTTAGGTCACTATATTCCCAAGCAAAGACATCAGCAAATTGCTTCATTAAATTGTAGTACTTAGCACTTTGGTCGGCAGACAATTGAGTAGATAGATTTATATATCTTGGCTGACCTGGACTCCCTATATTATGCTTACAGACTGCAGATTGGTCTTCTTTTTGGCAGCCTTATAAGGCACATCATTCTCGTCAAACAACCTTTCTAAAGGAACTAGACCCTTAGGTATATCATTGTTGGGCAATTGGACAATACTATATTTACCAATTTTATTTCTAAGCTGGGATTGGGGATTTTCTTCCAAGGCTTCATTTTCTTGGTCAATTTGTATTTCAGAAAATTCATCAATGACTTGCAGGAACCTATTCACTTCATCATCATCTTCAAAAACTTTCCAATGCTGGACATTATTGGTATGTATTTCATTTGGACTTCATAAACTAGTCTGGGAGGCATGGGAGGGATGAACATGCTAGCATACACAACAAGGGAATCAACAAGCTGATTTATGGCTCTAGGGATGTATGAGATACAAAAACTATCAAAATAATCTTTGAGTCTCCATACCTCATCTCTGTATTCTTTCAGCCTTGGGTGCTTTGCTCGAAATGTTATGTTTACTTGTTGAATAATAAGATCAGCATCTCCAAACACCCTTATGCTTCTGATTCCTCTACCTTTTGCTGCATTAAGACCCAATATCAGAGCTTCATACTCTGCTATATTGTTGGTGACTTGGAAAGCCAGCTTAAAAGATAGCTATGTGCTTTTCTATTCTGGAGATATCAGCACCACCCCTACACCTGTAGTCTCCCTGGAACATGCTCCATCAAAGAACATCTCCCAAACCTGACTTCCTTTCTCTTCCTCGGCTTGAACTATTTGTTTCCTGAGTTTCATTGAGGCCTTCTAAGATTCTTCAATCTAGAGAATACATGCTCCAAAATCAGTGTCCACCGCATAAATAGGATGATTGGAAGGATTCTTCTCATCACTGATGATGTATGCCAACTGTGCTTCTCTATACAATCTCCTGCTCTCTCCTCTAAAAACTGGGACAGTGGCATAAGATAGATCATTCTGTAATGTCCTACCTAGTCTCTTAATCCATCCTCTGGACAACAGCATGCCAAACTTAGGAGGGACATCTACTACCACAATGTCCATCACCATACTCTTCATGGGAAGCTGAGTTAGGGTAAATGCTAAATCTTTGATCAATCCTAGGCACTTTACTTTCCTTGAATCAAAAGAGAATAAATCATGATATGGTCTGGTGATATCAAGGCCTAACTCTTCCATGATAGCTTTTGGCATCAGATTGTGGCTAGCCCTAGTGTCTAGCAGGCAATTATGGAGGATTTTGTGATGAATGGTCAAGGAGACATAAAAAGATGGAGAATTATCACCAGCAGGTTCAGTCATTGGGCTAAGCACAACTGCAGGCTTATCATCTTGCAAATTGACAGAGTCGGTGGAGGTTTGTGTGGCTTTCAGCTTAAGAGCTTCAAGGATAGGCTTCCTAAACACTTCACTCCTTACAAGTTCTAACAGAGGTACATATATTTTCAATTTCTAGACTTTTGCTTCAAAGCTAAAAGGGGAAGGTGACTTGTCAGGACCTCTTACCTCTTGAGCTAGTGCTTTGAAGATGACTGGATCAGCTGCTGGTCTCTTTTGTCTGGTATTTTGTGACTCAGTTTGGACAACAGCTCTTTGGGCAGGGTTCTCCTTGACATTGTTTCCTTGTGACCTCAGATTGTATCTTTGCTGTTCACCAGTCTGCAGAACAGCCCCTCTGTCCTACTCTTGACTGGTTTGGTCCTACAACAGTGATTCTTCATATGCATCAAATGTCAAAAAGACAGCACTGCCTTTGTCTTCCATGTAATGGATTTCATCCTCTTCTTCAAATTGTTCCTCCTCCATGACTACGTTTTGAAAAAGAGTTTTAACTTTCTGTTCTTCATTTGGTTCTTTTCCCCTTTGAATGATTTGCAATTGTTGATTTTCTCTTCTAAATGGATTTGGGTTTCTAGGAGCAAATGTGTTTTGCTGCCTTGTCTTTCCTGAGTTCTGCTCAACCTTCAACTTAGATATCTTAGTAGCCAATGACTCTATCATTCTAGTAATTTTGTCTAATTTAGGCTTCGAAGATGAAGCAGAGGAAGAAGAAGCCTCACCTCTCTGCCTCCTTCTATCAGCATGGGTTTTAAGCTTTTTTGCAGCCATGATATTAGATTCTACTTCTAGGGCTGCATCCTGCATGTCAGCCAGAGTAGCACATCTTCTTTCTCTTAATAATAGGCAGAAATCAGTGTCAAAAGCATTAGTATAAGCAAGTTTATCAGAGGTGGGGGTAGGCTTTACTTCAGTTGGTATCTTACTATACATACGATTGAATCTTTTATTAAAATCAGGCAGAGATTCCCCATTTTCCCTCTTCAGGTTACCAAACTTAGTATGGTAATATATCAAGTCCTTTTTATCTCCCCAGTGCTTTAAAAATGCATCATCTAAGGCTTCAATATCAGCAATAGATCTAGGGGTAAATTCTCTGAACCACTTTTTGGCCTCTCCATCAAGGCCCTGGACAAAAACTCTCATCCACACATCATCTTCACAAATATCCAGGTTATCGGCATAAATATAAAAAGATTCAAGGTGTTCTTTAGCTGTTACCCCATATGTACCAGTGAACTTAGGCATGTACTTCTGGTATTCTCCTGCAGGCATGGCATTCAAAGGAACATGCAAGACCAAAGGTCCATACCTAGCAGCTATGATTCTTTCCATCTTTGTAGGTGCTTGCTGACCTGCCATGACTGGGGTAGGAGGAAGGATACTGGTAAACTGAGTGGTATGAAGCAATGAAATGGATGACAGAGACAGAGGAATGTTATGGACTATATGGGATGCCTTCTTTGGACTGAGATCAAAAGGGGAACTAAGTGAACAAGGAGCTGTATGAATCTCTGAAGGAATTTTCTCACTAGCAATACTAGGCTCTATATCTTCAAACTGTGTATTATCAATTATAACCTTCTCTTGCAGAGATACATTAGATTTCTTAGGCTTACCTGATCCTGATGCTCCTTTCTGTGATGTTTTATTTTTCTTAATAGTCTTCTCAGGGTCAGGCACTGGATCAGCTGGTGATTTCTGAGGATTTCTCTGGGTATGCCTCACAAACTGAACCAGAACTGAAACGTGGAGTTGCCACCAAGTTGGTTCTCCAGTAGAGTTGCCAGATAGATGATTACAACTAGAAATGTGCCCAAACTTTGTCTATAATCAAAATCTGGAACTGTGTCGTTCTCCTAGGGAAGCTGAGCTTCAATCTCCTCTCCCCTGCAACGACACCAATTAATGTTATCACCCTAAGAAACTCTCCTAGGTTGTATCTCAGAGATGCTCAAGAACATTACAAACTCAACATGATGTTGGAAATGGATGAATGGAAGGAATGATGCTTGTTCAAGCCAGATAACCACTTCTACTATGCTTAACTCCAGACATGCGTGAACACCCCCAGACTAAAAGGCCTTAGACCACCAATTAATCACAGTTTAAGGGATTGGGTGAATATGCAGAATAATGACCACACCAACAGACACACAAGACCATGTGATGGTCGAATACAACCAGTAAAGAGGTCTACAAATATGTTTCCTAATGCACAGATAGGATGACAACTCTCTATCACTAAGTAAATAGAAACCTGAATCACACATTCACTGATACAAACAAGACTTTAACACAGAGGTAGGATGACAACTCCCCTAATGCTAAATATCAAGAGTTCATGAAAAATGCATAACAGGCACAACCTAGAACAAAATAGAAGTGAAAAGTGAGCAATTAAAAACAAAAGAAGCTTGTATTAGCTAAAAATGAAGACGAGACACTGCAAGTGTCAAAGCAGTTACAGTCTCCATAAGTTGAACCTTACATCAAAACAACAACCATCATCCTTCATTACATTGTGTTTTTGAGTATATATAGAGTTTGATTACAAAGATATTTTGCTATTCTAGACGTGGAGGGGTCATAATTGACCACCAACTGCTTTAACTGTCTGATGGAGTTTTTGGTGCAATATGCTTGCTTCAGTGAACGGATTTGATCTTCTCGGATGCTCTATTGTACTTCTCGAGTAGGTGTAGTGTAGTATGGAAGAAATTCCATAACTGATAAATGCATTTAACTGCTCAAGGCACGTCCTTTTCTTCTCGGCCATTCTTCATGTTAAATGTGGTTATTGAGGATCTATTACGCCGAGTACTGGATATGGCCACCTTCTTCCTTCGGATGCACGGGACAGGCTATGGATGTGGATAGTATGGCGAGGGCATGAGTATGATGGGAACAGATATCAGCCATTGGATCGCGTAGATGGACGACGAAGATTGGGTTGCAGAAGATATCGGGAGATATGAAAGTGGGGTGATCATAGGCCGTTGGATCTCGGGCGAGAAGATCCAATGGTCACCGGACGCAGAAAATGCATGGAGTTTATCGGGTGGGGAGAGTGGGCTTAAGTGGTAAGCGGGATTGATCACACCGCTTTTGGAGGGTGAGCAGTAATTGTACTATGGCGAGCGATACAAGTCATCGGGTGACACGTGGCAGATGGGACGGGATAAAAACCACTTTCCCTGCGAGCTAACGCACGGTCAATTTGTGGGCGCGGGAGAAGCGAATGCCGTCCGATCGCGGCGGAGTTGATCGGACGGCGTGGTTTTGATCGTACAAGTTTCGTTTGATGTGACAAGGAAAGAACTGGATTGGCAGAGAGAATGAACAACCATGATTTAAAGGTGAGGGAGGATTAGGAGAGCGCAGAGTCACATGGATAGGGTCACATGACGGTTTGATCTACGCACTTGGGGGCTAGAGGATCATGGGCTTACACAGGGTTTTAGAGATAAAACATAGGTAGAAGGGTTTATGAGAATGTAAGAAGAGTGAAAGATGATGAGCAGGATTGCTGATACAAATCCTCTTTGAGCACGAACAACCCGATCAGGGCTGTATTTGGCCCTCTAATGTTAAATTATGCTAGGAGAGCTAAAAATTGCCATCTCCAAGATCCAAAAGAATGAGCTTGAAGATCCAGAGGAGGGGGAACGTCTCTTCCACTCACAGATGTGGGTGAAGGATTCACTGTTGTAATTCATTGTTGACAGTGGGAGCAAAAATAACCTCATTTCAAAAGAGGTCGTGAAGCAGTTGGGACTACCAACTCTACCACACCCGTAACTGTACAATATCGGGTGGCTTCACCAAGGACAAGATCTCCGAGTCAGCCAGTAGTGTTGCCTCCCCTACAACATCAAGTCCCTCATAGATGAGGTATTGCGTGATGCTTCCCCTCTTGACCTTTGTGATGTATTATTAGGACAACCATACTTGTGGAAGCAATATGTTGTATATGAGTCTAGACCTCACTCTATGATTATTTCTTTAGGTAATATGTTATATAGGATATTGGAGGTAGCCCCACCTACCGTCACCTCTTTGATCTCTGCTAAGAAATGCAGCAAGATCATCTCCCAGACTACGAAATTTATTTTCTTTTTGGTTCATTCTCAAAGTAAGGGGAAGATTGTAGCCACACCCATGGCCCTCTGGAAGGGTTCCTCCACATAGTAGAAGCATGTGGATATGGTCATGAAAGAATATAGGAACATCTTCTCCTCGCCCACATGGGTACCGTTGCATTGTCAGGTCAAGCATTTGTTCGATCTGACTCCCAGAGCACCTCTAGCCAACGGGCCAATATATTTCCGCTTCATTGTGGAAAATGCCAAGTACAAGAAGCGACATGATCAACATCAGGTGTCATACAAGTTTCATGCAGGCGACAAAGTTTGGTTGCATTTGTAGAAATAATGCCTTACCAGAGCCCATCGAAAGCTTAGACCACTCCGATATGGTCCTTACACCATTACTAAAGATGTGGGAGACAATGCTTCAACATTCCCCCATTCCTTGGCTTGCACCCAGTCTTCAATGTGGACTACCTTCGACCATGCTTCCCACTAGTTTGAGTACAACCAATAAGTGCTTAACTAGTTTGGTAGAAACTTCCCTGCAATTGTAGTATGAAAGTAGCCTACAATAAAAGTTGACAAAGAGTTGTTGTCACGCCCACTTCCACTCTAGACCCAGAAACTCATTTCTCACATAGATTCCATCAAGAAGTTACGCATACATGAAGAATTGAGTTTTCCCATGTTCTTCATCCTTCTTCACCTTTGATACATTAATCTATAGCTGTTGGGAAAATATTTATGACTAGTTAAAGATAAAAACAATAATAGACATAGATAAAAACGATAGTTACGAAACTTACTCGAAATAGTAGCGCACATGTATGCAAAGGATCCTTGTGCTTAAGGAATGCACAAAGCTCCAAAGATGAGTGTGAGAATGAGCTTCAAGTAGTTTATTATATAGGTGAGCACACATAGACCCAGGGCTAGGGTTTGCGCATGCATGTTGAAAATATAAGAGCTAAAGTTAGTTAGTTGCCACTTGTGATTGTGTCAACTTTGGAAATTGTGCCACACTGACGACAAGTGGTGCACAATATCTATCCGTAGGCAATGCATGGTGTCTGCCCTTAGTGAATGCGTAGTTTACTGTCTCCAGGAACTACGTAGTTCACTGACTCAAGGGATTCCGTAGTCAACTGACTTAAGGGATTGCGTAGTCAACTGACATAAGGGATTGCATAGTTTCCTATCACAAGGGACTGCACAGTTTATTGTTAGAGGGGATTACACAGTTGCTACTATCAAGGTATGGATGGTCATTGCCATAAGGGAGTGCACAATTGTGACTGGAAAGTAGTGGCTTTTAGCTTGAAGTGCACAACTGGGGCTACAAGACAGGCATGTAACATTTAAGAAGTTGTGACACTTAGGATCACTTGAAGATTACTTGACACCTAGAAAAATAGGACAAATGATTAATTCACGCAACTTAAAATGATAGTTCACAAGGCTAAAAGGAGGCTACAAAATTAGAGTATATGCAAAATTTTTTTGGGGGGGGGGGGAGTTGTGGCAGTTACAACAGTTTGATTTGAGAAGGGTCTTTACTTTCCAAAGAGTCTTCCATCACCAAAGCTTATATCCATTGAAATGTTCTTCTGCTCATACCTTGTAGCCAAATTTGGCTGTAAAATATCAAGTCTTAGGAATTTTGGACCATCATAATGTGTTAGGGATGTCCGATTTGAGAGTGATGAAATTATGTGTAGGTAAATGCACATATCGAACCCTTTCCTTGGTGATATCACATTACAAGCCCAATAATTGAGGTGACTTCTAGCTTGTTGATCCCCTGACTTGAGGGTTATATGCCTTAACATTATATAAACGAAAAACATTTGCCTCTTCAAGCTTCTATAGTAAAGGAGGGGACAAGAGGTAACACTTTCTTCACCATACTAGAGGTCCCTTCCTATTCGAATTTGCGTGCCTTCCGCTACTTACCTTGCTACCTAATTTCATATTAATGAGAAGGATGCTACCATCACCCTTCAAACATTTGATCTTGGAGGATTTATTTGGGAACTGAATCTAGTCAATAATAGATAGGCTAGAATAACAATCATATAGTTAAATTAATTAAATTTTAATAATTTAGTTTAATGCACATGTTAGTGCTCAAATCTACCTTAGGCTGAAGTAAGGTGAGACTCAAGGCCACATCAAACCACGCTCAGCCTCGTAGCTAGCCCTACGAGGACAGGAGAGGGCTCTCTTCGGGTCAGAATCGGCAAAAGATAATCAAAGAGGCTCAAGATGACTGAATTGATGACTAATTTTAGGCTAGGTATGAAGTACAAAGAGTTTAGAATTTATTTTTAAAGATTTTGTTGAATTCAAGGGAAAGGCAAATTTTGGGTGCGGGGATGAGGCACAGTTTTTGCAGAAGTCTACTTGGGGCAAGATAGGCGATTGTTTTGATGCCTTAAAGCAGGTGAGATGGGTAGATCAGATTGGTGAGGGGCTAAGGAGAGCAAGGGAGTCTCAAGGATTCTCCTTAAACTGAAGAAAACATAGAAGATTAAACAAATTTAAAGGCAGAGCATAGTAATTTCATGGATTCTACCTTAACACTTCATTTGTTTAATTACAGAAGATTAAATAGAGATAATGAAGCACATACACAACTTACAAGTACTGAGAGAAACACACCATCAACACATAAAGCCACATGGATCCCAAATAGTGCTGCAAAACCCTGGTCTTTCCTTTGCCAAAATGCAGATAAGATATGTACAATATAG